>OZ024918.1:42580645-42733145 GCA_964017125.1 Flabesymbios commensalis
TGTCCATCTGACGCGATCCACAATTTCAAGTGGGTGAAGATAATTCAGATTTGACAAAATGGAGGTCAACTCTTGTCAACTCTTGCTGGTTGATGTCACATTTCATCTTTAACATGTTGAAAACATGGTACTTAATGTGCCAATAAAAAAATGAGTACCCGAATACATCCGGCACCGGCGGTTAAAGGGTTAAAACCTAAAATGGAGACATGCGCAGAGGGAGGTTTAAGCGTCTGTTTAAGGCTGTGACGTCGCTCAAAATGTACTAAACGACTGTACTTTTTTCATGAAGTATATGATTTATATATCCACATCAATGAAAAAACCCAGAGCATATCAATTTGAAGTTTAATATTTTTGTTCCATGAAAATACTATGTTATTGTATATTGAATATTAGTACAGTAACAGATGGATATGTATCCGTTATTGATGGAGACTTTTTGGCGGATGTTGGGGCGGATAACATTACCACGATAATCAACCCTCACAGCTCAACGTAAAAATATTAACCCTTTAACCGCCGGTGTCGCATATATTCGGGTTTTCATTTTTTATTATCAAATTAACTACCACCTTTTAAACATGTTAAAGATAAAATGTGACATCAATCAGCAAGATTTGAAAACAGTTGACCTCCATTTTGTCAAATCTGAATAATTTTCACTCACTTGAAGTTGTGGATCGCGTCAGCGAGACACAACTTCAAGTGGGTGAAAATTCAGATTGAATAATTTGGCGGTTAAAGGGTTAATAAAGGCCGTAGACCAATAACATTGGTTTTCAAATGAAGCGGTAAGAGCTAACTAAGACATTTATGATTATTTCAAATTGAAAAAAACATTTGGTTCCCATGGTTAATACAAAAATATTTCAGTGCTACAAGGGTTAAGGGTGCAACACATGGCAGGGTGTGTGTTTCCCATTGTCCTCGTCAACGTTGAGGTCGATAAGTCGTTAATTATTTTTTGCGAAATCATCCTCCCTATCCTTCATAACAATGTTATACAAAGCACACGATTTTACAACACCAACGAGTTTAGTGTTCTATTTTAGTATCAGCTATTCAACCAACAACGAATCGTTCAATATAATAAGAGTTTTATCACACATCAACTAAAATCTAATGCCAGGCCCGCCGACAGAGTGTCAGTTTCTCAAGGACGACTGAGTTGATAATGGCTGCATATAAAGTTGATTAAAAGAAAAGAAATCCAGTTGATGAAATTATCAGTATGTATTGTAGACATCATCCCAACCTGTATATTACCACCGGCAGATATGTACAGTATGTTCCTAGGGATGTTTCCCTCCCAAAATATCATCTCCTTGTGCATCCATGCCATCACAGGATCTTGGATGGCGCTCAAGTTACAGATCAAGTTTAGCTTGACAGGCCTTTGATATAATTCTTAGCTTGGGCACAGAAGATACAGCCACTTGGGTGTAATTATATTCTATTAAAAATCTAAACAATTGCGATTATTTATATTGCCTTGGACACCTATTAAAAATTGAACTGTATCCTAATCTTGGACAGATGCGTGTGCTAGGTATGGGGCAGCCTATTTTTGCTTTCGGATAACAAATTCAGTGGAAATGGCATGAGAGTCTGGCTGAAGATAAATATATTTTAATGCTCGGAGTCCTCCATATAGTTGTAGTAGGTATACGGAAGGTAACAGATTGGCCTGGCTTGTATCAGTCATTTCCAAAGAAAGGAATCTAAGCTATGCATCAACTGAATGGGTCTTCTGATTATGACAGCTGAGACACTCAAACGAGGAATTTATGACGACAATTTTCATATTAGTCAATAATTCTTGATCTGGAACAACTACATAGCCGATTTGTTCGAGTGACCTTTCATTATACAGTGTGAGACAAAATAAATTAAAGTGTTGCTACTAGTAAATAAGTAAAACAATTTCTTAACGTCATTGTTCGGTACTAATGATCATTTAAGTGACATTTAAGTAAATTTATTGACGATCACATACGTCTACTAAAGGTAAATGAATAAACATGCTATGATGGTGGTACCTCGGGCACCTATTTTAAATTGAACTGTATTCCAATTCGTACTAAAAACCTGAGACAGCGCGAGCGCCGATACAACATATAAATTAACATCACAAGAATGCCAATGATAAACCACTGAACTATTTTTAGCAATTAACTTTCTATTATTTTGAAAACAATGCAGAATACAAAAGACTAGAGTTTCTTAAGCAAAGAAGCAATACACAAGAGCACCAATACACAAGAAAACAGTCTACACAATGAAAAAAAAAGATTACAAAGAATACACAAATATTATGCACA
This sequence comes from Flabesymbios commensalis, assembly GCA_964017125.1. NCBI lineage: Eukaryota > Metazoa > Annelida > Polychaeta > Terebellida > Flabelligeridae > Flabesymbios > Flabesymbios commensalis. The sequence goes on from OZ024918.1 coordinate 42,582,970, forward strand.
AAGAAATAACAAAATCCCATAAATCTATATAATAGGTCTGTCTGGGTGTTCTTGACCTGCTATAAAGTTGCCCAGGTACCCCGAGGAGGTGACACCCGTCCCTAGCTACTACTACTACTACGTTCACACGCAAAATAGCATGAGGAATGTCAAACTGTCTTCACTGGCCAACTTCCTGATAGGTATATACAAACTACTATTTAGTTGTAATCTACGGAAGCTTTGAAACGACATGACAGCAATACCAAAGCTGCAGAGAACCCAACAGTGTACATGAAGGTATTTGCCAGTATACTGTTGGTGCTGGAGAAGTACCTCTGGTAAATGAGTGGGCGGTCAAAGTACACGTAATGCTCATAAGCCAAGTAGCCTATCATCCATATGTTGGTAACTAGGGCACCAGCCATCAGTGAAGTAACTGCATGACAGTATCTCCGAGGGAGTCTGTCTACGTCGTTTGCTATGACGAGACGTAGTGTGATCATCATGTTAAAATTAGAAAGTATCACATCAGATTTTATACAGGTGAGAGCTGGATACTGGTAGTTCTCTTTCAGTGAATTAGATGTTTTGATGACAAAGATAATGAAAAGGTTGACTAAGTTGTCATACAACCATAAGATGGTTAGAAATGCAGTGAGAACCTCTTCCACCAAAGAATCTGTGATGATAGATTATGTAGTGGATCCCACCAAGGTGTCTGTGGAGAGATGTTTTGGTGATGTTGTCTCCGTCAATGTGTCTGTGGTACTGGATTATTGTGTTTTATTGGTGGAGCTCCACTCATGGCAGCTTATGTTTGTCTCTGTAATGAGTACGGGGCAATATAATGGGGCCCACAGTAGACATACATTATCCGTCCTCAGTTATGGATCATGGCCATATAATCAACATGTAAAGCTTTTGAGTGATCACGTGAGGACCCCATCCAATGAGAATCATTGTGTGTCTACTATTCTATTATCATTGTGAAAAAGACTAAAATGATACACCATATTATAAAAAGCAGTATCCCGTAAACTTCAGGGTAAAGATAAACATTTACAAATTCGAAGTAGTTCCACTCTCCAGCGATGTTTATGTCAAATAGTAAATATTGTTATTCAAATTTCAGATGAACTGTGTAGTTAATTCAACACCCATATCCAGCAAATATATTTAGTCCATTTGACAATAAATTGTTAAGCTATAAGGCTACATGTGCATTCAGCGCTTAAGGGCCAAGTTTATCTTGGCAGCTCGAGTCTGATTATCTTCGTACAAAGCATTGTGTCTATTTCAGAAAAAAAGGTTGCACATCCATCAACATGATTATACTTCACTGTTCTCCTATTCTAGAATCATTTCTTTAAAAAATGTTTCTTCAGTGCGCGTTTTGCAATATGATAATTTGAAGATGGCATACTTGGGTATATGATAAAACCAGGGCACGTATTCATCTGTATTCTCCTGCAAATTCCATCTTCAAGTCGACCAATCTTTGGAAAGTGCAATATCTCTAAACGAAAACAATCTACATATTTCGCTGAGTTGTAGCATAGTTGTAGCTGATTAAGACAGTTATGATGATTTCAAATTGAAAAACCCCTTTGCTCTCCATGTTTTATCTAAAACTTGTCCAGCCCTATGAGGGTAAAAGGGTTAAAGGGTTAAAAAATATGTTTGACATCATTTTTATTGAAGTATGATAGAAAAAATAACTGAAACCCACACTTCTATATTACTTTACTATTGTAGTTCAGTAGCTAATATTAAGTCCATTTTTCTATTGTTGAAGAAGCAAATTAATTTATCACTGTAAAGTAATGTAGACTACTTGATTTCCTAGTAGGGTTGATCTTTAGGCTTAGTAGAGTGGGAACAGCATCAACAGAGGTAGCGATGCAGAAAAACAAGTAGGGCAAGATGGCGGCATCTCGTAATCACTCCTCATTGAGACAGACATCTAGTTTTCTACTTGTCTGAGCTTCTGTCAGCAAACATGAGGCACTGATCTAATGTTGGTTGAATGTTGGCCCAGCGTCGTAGACGGTGGGCCAACATTATACCAACATTTGCTCAACATCCCCTGCTAGTTGCCAACAGGCACACTCTGTAGTCACAGGCGAGTCCCTAGCGAATAGAAAAGTGAGGACAGACCGGATGCTGACTGATGATAGGCCAGACATCCCAAGCGGCCCCGGCCAGATGCTCCAGAAACTTCTGAGCAAAACTGTTGCCCTCAGAGTTCCCAATGCTATCTGTTACACAGAGGTTGCAACCTGCCTATATTAAAATTTATTGCAGCACCGAAGGTGTACCTATGTGGTGAATATGTTTTAATGAGAGCGACGCATTTAAGTGCTTAACGCTTTTTCATAACAATAACATAAGGCCGGCCCCGATGGCTCATTCGTATCAACCGGGGCTTGTAACCTGGAGGTATCAGGTTTGAATCTCGGTTGGGCTGGATATTTGTCATCGTGGTTGTGCATATACAATGCTCCAAACTCTTCAAAGGCTTGGAGTGTACAGTGCTACCTATGGTACTGTGCACTATAAAGAACCTTTGAAGTCAATCGAAATAAGAGTAGGGCATATTCCCGACTTTTTCTGTCGCGATATTGCCATATTTGTGCAGAAAGCGACGTAAAGCAATATTTACTCACTCACAACGATAACATACACTGATTCTTAATCTGAAATTATGTAGATGTAGATCTCAAACAACAAATTGAAAAACAGAGAAAGGCGAAGCAATTTAAGAAATTCCCCTATATAGACTATATATTGTATATTATGCTTAAATCTTGATCAAAGTTGGCTTCAAATAACTGCAATCTTTACATGAAGATAATATTGTAACCAGAAAAAAAATATGACTCTAATAGATTTGGTGTATGAGTTAGATATGTTTGTATTTTTATATAAACAACTGATAACAGGAATGAAGTGATATATTTTCAGTGATTGTATACATTATATAGATGTATTGAAGACATATATTTCCTTACCAAATTATTGAACACTCCTAGCACACCAAGCTAGTAGCTGTTCCAAGTACTTTATAAAATGTTGAACAAATAGGCTGGAACTGTTTGTGAATTGCACTCCAACGAATTGAAGGTATAGTAACAACTGTTCACTATTTATTTAAAAAAATTCTTAACGGGATCAATGCAGGACAGGAAGGACAAGAAGGATAGATAAAGTAGGGAAAGCAATACAGTTTATAATGTCTTTGCTATAATCATGATAGTGTGCAATTATTGGATGTACTTTCCATGGACGTTTGTTATATAGGATATAGCCGCTTCCATAATATCAAATGGATATCAAATGATTTTACTACATCAGTGATTACGTGGTGGGTGGAGGCTTATCACAATTAGCAGTGATTCCACGGAGAGGCTCAAATGGAAATCAATTGCTCCGTGCAGTAACCTGTTTAGTTCATGTTTTATAGTTTTGAGAAAAAAGAACTTAAGTTTAAAGGGACATGCCCAGGTCTAAAATCATCAAAAAATCGATAATTTTATTTTGGTTTCTTAATAAAAATGAAATGAATCGGGCTTTAGGCCACCATTGTGCACATATGGTTACTTAATATGACCATATGATGTAAACATGTCCATAAATTAGAACTGCAAAAGTTTTTTTTACTTTTTGTGCTGCTCACTTACCAGTTAGGTTAAATATAGAGACGAAATTCCCGTATTTCTTATTTTTGACATGGTTTTTAATATTTAGAAATCAGGAATTTCGTCTCTATATCTAGCCTAAAATAAAATCACCGATTTGTTTATGATTTTAGACCTGTGCATGTCCCTTTAAGTTCAAGTTCAATATTTTTTTCCATTAAGAGTTTCTACCTAAAATAAGTTTGTTTATCAATAATAATGGTAAAGTAAGTTTAGTAATCATATCTAAGACTCCCAGCATGCCTTGCGCACAGTTTTAAAGTTTGTTAACTAGTATTGCCAATAGTGTTCAAGCTCAAAATCACAATATTTTATGGTAAATGACAATAGAATCTTATTGTTTTACGCGAATGTTTCAAAAAAATCATTGATATCGATTAGATATCTGTGAAACAGTGACTTCACAACCATTTATCTAAATAATTTTGCACATTTAAACCTAAAATTTTTGATATTTGTAAAATCATTTTAGGGTGCCTACCATTTCTGGCTTGTGATTGTATTACTTGCAAGAACATTTTAAGTGAGCTAATACCGGTACGATATGCTACATGTTACTGTATATCTGGTAATATTCTCAAGGTTTTAATTTTCGCGAGGAGGACAATTTCGCGAATTCAAGCATCTCGCGAAAATTATTATTATAATAGCGATATTAAAGCAAAATAAAAATTCGCGAATTCTTAACTTCGTTAAAAGTCGCAAATTCAGAAATTCGCGAAAAATTAAACACGCGAATATTACCGGATCTACAGTATTCAGAAATATTTACTTGTAAACGCATTTGACAGTTTTGTATAGTGAAATTTGTTTAGGGAAACAACTCCCAAATATGATTTGTCGTTCTCATGTGTGAATGTATTATGTGCACATACAGGCTAATCTGGGTGGAGAGCCTTCTGAGTTCAGCCACCATGAAAAGGCATGGGGTTAGTCATTCAGCTATAGGTAGACCTATATTCAGCATCCAAATTCTATGTAATTGGCAGTGCGTGCACCACCCTCAAGTTTTCATAAATAGCGCTAAGGAATCGCATGTCCGTGGCCAAAATTCAGTCTGAATGTTTCAGCACGGCACGGAATATGGTCAAACACAATTATTGCCAGCATCGTTAATTGTCACAATGCATTTGAAATCGGAGAGAAGAGAATTTGTCCTGAAAAGAAAGAGAATTGACCAATGCATAATAATAATACTAATGATACCATTTGCACGCATGTCGTCTAGCCATATGGAGAATAGGCTTTGTTACGCTATTTTCCCGGTATTGCACGCTCCACTTCCATTTTTTTCATGAGTATAGCTTAATTCTGCCGATCTATGAGATAATGTAAGTCAGACATTATTATCACATGAATCTTCATCAAATATTATTCATAAAACTCAAATGTTATTTAATTGGAAATTTCATTAATAAATTAAATGTACTCACTTCCACAAAACATTTGCATTTGATAGTCAATTCCAATCAACATAGTACTAGACCTATATATGCCTATTTGGGCTTAAATGTAATAAGCAGTCCAAACAACATTGGCTGCAGATCACATTTTGGTCCAAGTCTAGTATTCTACCCTCGACCAATCGAAGAGTATTTCAGCCTGTCACATGACGAGATCGGCAATCACCGCCGTCATTCAGTTGTTATTTACATTAGGGGGTAAATACCGGACTTGGGCCCACATTTTTATAATACTGATTCTGCTGGTTGATTGTTTACCATCATCTGGCTTCACTTAACCTTTCCGAGACGAGCCTGAGGTGGTGAATGTGCTCAGCAGCATTTCTACCATAGATGATTATATCATCAATGGAGTCAAAGCAACACTGATCAGTCTATGTAGAACCCTGTCCATGGTGCGTTGGAAGAGACTGAAGCATTGGCCAGTTCATTCGCTTGAACTCAAATAGGCCCCTATGGCAAGTGAAGGCTGTTTTGTATCAATCCTCTGACAGAAGCTGTATGGGGGATGGAGTCTATATGGCGTAATGGTGAAGTTTTGAACAAACGATGTCACTTTCCTTGTCTTCCCATTCCCCCGGCCTATGGCATCACTGCCTATCACCAGCTCATGTGGCAAGTCTTTTGTGACCAGTACTAGGAGCGCGTCTGCATTCATGAGTTTTACTTCTGTTTCACGGATCACCTGCAGGAGGGTTCCGCCATGTCTGCATACTAGATCAGATGGCCAAAGTAATGACAGACATCCCAGTTTGAGAAACATTATATATTTATTTTTCAGCCATGAGTGTTCTGGCAGCACCAAAATCGAGTAGGACATGAACCTGCTTTCCAACAATATCTAGCTATATACAAAATGGCGACAGTACTGACATTAGTGGCCCCTTGAAGCCGTATGTTGTCCGGCTTGATACAGAGAAACATTTGCGTAATGGCCTACCCCTTTGCAGCATGGGAGATTGGCTGGTCGGCTGTTCACGACATCTCGTCAGTTCTTTGGTGGTGCAGTGGTTGGGGTTCAGGTTCACCGTCCTTTGTGCATATGTGTGCCTGCGTTCTCTTGTCTGCTCCAATGTGTTGACTCATCTCGGAGCCGGTAGTTGTGCGGGACTCCTGCTTGTCCATACAGGCCTGTAGTTGCCCCATGTGTCACTGCACGGTTTCCAGAAACCCAAATGTGCCGCACCCACCTCCATGGGCTCTTCGTCCATCACCTGGTGTTCTTTTTTCCGTTGAGCCTCCTTCTCCAGGGCCACCTCTACTGCTGTTCCGAGAGTATTAGCTCGTCCTGTTCTCAACAGGTGGTCAGCAAAGGCTCTGTCAGTGAATCCCTTCAGGAAGCTGACTACATTACCGTCTTCACCCATCGCCCATGCTGTGGTTAGGCAAGCTTGGTTTCAGATAAGAATCGCGGGATGTACACCGTGGCGTTTTCTTCTGGCCTCTGTTTGATCTAATGTAGCTTTTTCTGTAGGCGCAAATTCTCTACTGCTGACACGAATGGGACTGTGAGTTTCTCCATATGCTCCGACCAGCTACTAACCTCATCGGGTGGCTGCGTCCAGTGTCGTACTTCGCCCAGAATGTCACCATCTGTCGTCTCCTGTGCCAACGAAAATGAGACTTTTGTTGTTTCTTGTTCCAATCTGCTGATGTGTCTCATCCATTCTCTGGTCAGGGCTCCGGCCGCAGCTCTGGCCAGATTGCTGAATTTGGTTGCCTCAGCGTGGTTGGCAACAAACATGTTCACGAAGTGCTGGCACTCCTCTCCAGTAATGGTTAACGGGATACTCGCATCAGTCATGTTGTACATCTTTTTTGTCTTATATGCAAACCTGTTGTAAGATCAGGGTTCGATTCCTGAGTATTACAACACACCTGACTGTGTTTTTTCTGTTCAGGTCCCCGGTGCCGCAGTGATGGCATGAAGGGACAACAACAAATCTTTTTGCTATATAATAAGGCATGACTGGTAGGCGTGTTGACAGGGCTAACAATCATGCTTTAACTACTCCACAAAGGTAATATGCTAGTCACCTAGGGCGGTGCGGGGGCTGTGATCTTTTATGATCACGACAGCTGGATAGCTCTTTCTGGCTCTGTCATAAACCAGACAAACATTGCCGATTGATCGCTAGATGCGAAGGCGGTCTGATTGCGTAAATGTCCTGTTTATCTTGCGATATGTTAGTTCTAACAACCTGTTTACAGCCTGGTGTTATATTGTTTACAAGCAGCTATATTAGTGGCTTGCGTAAGCTATTGTTTGACTGTCTGTCTGACTTAAATGCGCACATATAATCTGGTTAGCTCTAACTGAGCATTTATAATCCGACTTGTATCTTTTAGATACATTTGATTCCAAACTTGTATTTTACCTTTTTTATATTAGTAACTAATATAAGTGAGTTCGTGGATACAATACTGAATTCTACACATAGTCGTCAGAGTCTGATGATTCCGATTTAGATTAAACACATTTTCTTGACATACACTAATTAATTTAATTCTGTAACTTTTTTTTCTAACAAATAATATCACTTTACAAACAAAAAAGTATATACAAGGTTTTAAGTAATACTTTTATTTGGTTCCATCCAATAAATATATTAAAGTTTCAGAATACCCGTCTCCTCGTTTCACATTTAGGTGTAGGCCTATGTATGACATATAATGTGCTAAACGTTTTTATTGTAATATGTGACTGTTACTTAGAGCAAGAAGGTTAGAAACTCTTTTTAACCTTCTTTTTAGAGCAAAACATTCATCCGGAGGCATATTAATATCAACTGTTGTATTCATATCCCACGCAAGGCGACCAAACTCTGTTTCGCTCACAAAAATGGCATTTTGATTCAAATGTGTCGGCCATCTAGAATGTTGGGATCTGAAATGTGTTTAAATACTAAACTGACGTCAGAAACGGATTCCTTGTGGTCGAATTATTAAAAAAGTGAATTTATTCATATTTATAGCTTTTATATAGCGAGCGGCTATTTTGGATTTACGCATCTAGAAAAAAATGCCGGGACTTTTGCGAGGGACATAGGGGCTAATTTTTTTCTAAAAGGTTCAAAGAAGTCAAATCAATCGTCAAAACATCTTAGCCAGAAAGTGGTCATAAAAGTTAGGTTTTTCACCCTACTATTGCTCTTTCCGATTCATTTGAATACCTATTTTATGGGTGTACGACCATTAGATATAGTGCGGGGATTGTCTTTATACGTCTGATGTATATTGTATAAGATTTTGATGTATAAAATGGGTAAGATGGGCTAAGTGGGAGTATGAATTGCAACAAGCTCTACAAAATGTCCAAGTTAGGAGGAATTGAAAAGCGTTATTAATCTGTCAGAAAAAATATATTTCCTTTTGTCCAAGACGAAATCTGTTTTTGATTTACTGCAATAGATGCAAGTCAGAAAAAATCAGTAGAACATGGTAGCGCAGGCTATTTATAACTTATAATTGTATTTTACCGAGGTAATTTAACCCTGTAACCACCGGTGCCGCATATATTCGGGTTTGCATGTTTTACTAGCACATTAAGTACCACATTTAAATATGTTAAAGAAAAATGTGACATCAACCAGCAAGACTTGAAAAGAGTTAACCTCCATTTTGTCAAATCTGAATAATTTTCACTCACTTGAAGTTGTGGATCGCGTCAGCGAGACACAACTTTAAGTGGGTGAAAATTCAAATTGAATAATTTGGCGGTTAAAGGGTTAAGAAATACCAAGATGCTGTTTTAATGCTGGGTCACCGTCATACGACGCTGGCCCAGCATTGAAGCAGCATCTTGCAGCTGTTATATTAGCCGAAACTTCTAGACGAGGGGAGGGCTGGTGATCAGGCGAAAGAACAGCCTGGGATCACGTGACTGGCCGGAAGGACACGTTCGGTGAGGGACACAATCACACCAGACAGGAACCAGTGTGTCATGTCCCCAGGTCCCATCGCTTCGGGATCACTGACTCCTTCTGAATCCCTCAACGAGTCCTGATTTGTCCTGTCGGCTGATCCAGACATCCTGTCCACCTTTATGTCACCTTTAACACCCTCTAGGAAGCGGGTATAGTTTGTTAAATACCATGAATACCAAAGAGTTATTTTTAATTTGAAATTTCCATAAATTTCTTAGTCAGCTCTTCACGTTTCATTTGAATACCTATTTCACAATTATGCCCATTATAAAGTTTTAAATTACTTTTGACGTCGAGGTCTGATGTAAAAACTCGATACCCTGCGTTGGAATATTCCCTTACTTTGGAGTTCAAAGGCGTAAATGCATCTCAGATATGCGGTATTTGTGTATTTGTTAAACGCTTAAAAGAAACAAATGGTTATTCTACGTCCATTCGCTGTTAAAACCTATTATTATGTGACCGAGAAGTAGTGTGCTTGGCCACAGACCGCCAGGGATCAAATTTCGAATCTGGTCGTCAGCGCTCATCCAATTCGGCTCTGAGCCTAGTCCATCATACTAATGTGCACCACTGTGAGGAATCCCTGAAGTCATTCGTGAATAGTAGGGCATAGTTCAGATCTCGGATGTCCTCTTGCGTTTTTTTGCCACAATGTATAGAACGCGACACAAATCAAATAAATAGAATAAAACATAATAATTAATCCAGTCGCTTGTCCAACGGACTGGTGTAGGCCCTATGTTTTGTATATATGTAAATATCAAAACACGAGCGGTATGCGACACCCAAAAACGTGATTTCTAATCGACTGCTGTGTGAAAAAATAAGATTGTGTACATTCTACTAGATTACAGGAATACTGGTATTGTACATACTAACCACTGTAAACTATTAATTTTTTTAAAAGCTTTAGGTTGTAAATTTTTTTTTTTTACCCACTCGAAGTTGCGTCTTCTACCGTAACCCACAAATAAGACGAGACACAACTCCAGGGGAGTGAAAACGTCTATCCGATAACTTGGCGGCCTAACCCTTTGTGTTAGAAACGCGCAGCGCGGGGATTAGAGCGAAATTAACGACGATACACTACTGGTCTCAACCTCAACTTGACGAGGCCGCCACTAACGTGATCGCCAAAGAAGTGGGAAACAATCATGTTTCTCCGAAAACCTCACCCACTTAACACTTTCAGAGCAAGGACCGTTTTTGTACGCCATAATCTGACGTCTGTGCACGTCAGAAATGAAATGAAATAAATGGGGTTTTAGGCCACCTTTTGCACTTATAAGCTAAACTGAGCCATGAGAACATACTGAGTATGGTGAGATGAATGAGATAACACTACCCTCCAGAAACAAGGGATTCGAAATTCGAACCATGGCTGTCTGAGGCCGAGCTCGCTACTTCTCGATCACAATATGGAAACTTTGCAAGTGAGCAAGTGAAACTTGAATGGCAGATCGGGATTCGAAAACGCGATTTCCGACTTTCCAAGCAGGCCCCCGCCCTAAAGTCAGATTCTGACGTATGAAGACGGTTCCCGCACTGAACGAATTAAAATATTTAGAATGGCAGTAGACACATAACATAAATTATGTATTCAAATGACGCGAAAAAAAGCTAACATTATTATTTTTAATTTACTGAACATTTATGATGATTTCAGATTGAAAAAACCTTTGGTTTTTATAGTTTATTCAAAAATATTTCAGCGTTGCAAAAAATAATTTGTGTTAACCCTAACCCGCTCAGTACAGCTACAGCCGCTTCTCATCCGTTGTGTCATGCGATCAAATCATTGTTATTGAGAACGAAATAAGTGTTTAAACATCAAGATTTGTAAATGTTTGGTTGCAAATTAACCCTTCAGCCGTCAAATTATTCAATTTGAATTTTCACCCACTTGAAGTTGTGTCGCTGACGCGATCCACAACTTCAAGTGAGTAAAAATTATTCAGATTTGACAAAATGGAGGTCAAAAATTCAAATCTTGCTGAATATTGTCACTTTTTATCTATAACAGCTGATATGTAATGTGCTAATATAAAATGTAAAAACGAATATGGACGGCACCGGCGGTTAGAGGGTTAAACACATATGAGTAATTTTCACCCACTTGAATTTGTCGATCGTGGTCCTAATGTCCTAAAATTTGCAAATTTGTTAGGATCAGATAATCACAGGACGCTTATCAATTTGACGATTTTCTTAAAAGTCTCCAATGTACTTTAGGTGACACTTAATGAAATCCTTCTTATTTTGATCTTAATAAGTTATAAAATTATTAAAATATATTCAATCATTATCTGTTTATCTGTATATATATATATGTATGTGTATGTATGTGTGTATGCATGTGTGTGTGTATATATGTGTGTATATGTATATATATATATATATATGTGTATGTATATATATATGTATGTATATATATGTATGTATATGTATATGTATGTGTATATGTATGTATATGTGTGTGTGTATATGTATATGTATATATGTGTGTATCATACAAGATGTACAATTGTGTTAGAAAATGGTTGTTTTTTTATTATTATCTTATTACACTGCATCATAGCCAATATTATGTGGCTGTATATGGTTACTACAATATGAAGTTAATGTATGTATTGTTTTAAAAATATTTTACTTGACATCATTTACACATTTCACCATGCTTTCACCCTGTACCAAAGTTTTGGTTTGGGGAATAAACTTTGTCTGAACTTGTCTAAACTTGAGACACAACTTCAAGTAGGTGAATTTTTTTCAAATTTAGCTCTTAAAGTGTTACTGTTTATTTACAGTCCCACATAATAATTTGTCGAGGGGGTGGGATTTCTGTTGTATATTATATCTTCTATTTTTTGGCTACCGGAAGGGTTAAATAAAGTTGAAAATTTCATTTATTTTAACTCCAGCAGAAATATATGTATTTATTACGTCAAATAGTTATTCAGAATTTTAGCAAGCAAAATAATAATTTGTGAATTTCGACAGACAATTAAGTCCCTCAACTTTTCTTCTGCATCACTATTCAAAAAAATTGTAACTATTTGGGTAATATGTGACAAATAGTGGTTATCAGGCTATACATAGACAATTCCCGTTAATTAGTCGATGGCATCTGCTCATTAAATCGCTAATACCAATATTGCATGTTGCGAATCATCATGCATAGTTTTCAAAAAGGTATACTTGTGATCACAGATGAATCGATTGCTAATTTGTTCCCATATGCTCCGTGTCATTTTTCTATGTCAAATTTAATTAAAGACATTTTGTAATGTAGTTTAAATTTTACGTGATAAGAACTGAATGACAGGTGGGAATTAGATATTCACCATTTATGATATGATACATTAAATGTGTTAATCAATGATATCGGTTGTGAGAATATCCTAGATTTTTTACTTTTAGATTTTAAAAGAACAGTGAAAATAAACAACAGATTAAAAAATGAATAATTAATTATCCAGTGTAGACAGCTGCTGCTGTAATACCGTTAAAATACAGATTACGTCTCCCCATTAGGAGTTTTCTTTAAAACTAAATACTTATCCACATGACATGCTTACTAGTGGTTCTAGTCATTTAGCTAGTTTTAAATGACTGAAAATTGTCCTGCATTTAAAAAAACAGACTAATTTTAACATACTATATGATCTGAGATGAGCACATTTCATTATATATCAGTCAATATTTTCTGTGAAAGTCAATTTCAGGACTGAAACTATTATCCCCGTACAATTTGTGGCTTGTTATCCGTCAGTCATGCGGTGGATATGTTACATCTTGTTGGAATTAATAAAACATGTGTTTTAAACGTTTTTGGTATTTCAGAATAGAAACGTTTATTATAAAAAAACAGGTTTTTCCCCGAGGACATTTCGTTGAACCCCCTTGCGTGCAGAGTGACTCACTCTTAAGCACAATAACTACACTTTAACTTATTTATGAACCCACCTAGGCTTGGTTATGTTAGCGTAGACTACTAAATACTACCAAATTGCCGCATAAACTGGCTGTGAATGGAAGAGATCTGACGAATTTATCCCGCCTGCAAAGTTCTGAAGAATTAACGAATTTAGTCTGTGATCTGTGATGGCAATGAATGCAGCCTGGGAGTCTTTTGGAGCTCAATGACGCTACAATGGAGAACACGTTGGATCAATGTTGCCCTACGTCGACCGACGTCGGGCCTGCATTGAGCCGTCGTCTTGCGCTTGCAGAAAAATCTACAGAAGACGGATCTAGTTAAATTAGCGGGTTGAAAGAAGGTGTCCAGACAGGGTCTCTATTCGCCGGGACTGATGCCCCCGCCTGGCGATGAATGCGGGATTTGGCGCGTTTATTCAGAGGCCGACACCGGTATTTCCCAGCAATTTTGTGGCTCATTGACCTGATGAAATCACCCCTTTATGAGAGGGTGGAGACGCCACGAAACTCTCAGAAAAGGTACACTGAATTAGAAATCGCACACGAGTCTACGGGTGACTGGATGTACGTAACAGCTCGGTCGCAATGACTCCTAGGAGCATCGTACGAACGTCGTACAAACTAAACAGCCACAGTACATGAAACTAAGCATGACTCATTGTAATCAAGGTATTAGTTACTTGTTCATTGTTTTACATCCTATATTAACCATTTTTCCCCCTGAATTAAGCAAAATAAATTTTCACCCTCTTGAAGTTGTGTCTCGCTACCGCGACCCTCAACTTCGAGTGGGTGAAAATTACTCATATTTGCTTAATTTAAGCCCAAACATTTGCAAATATTGATGTTTAAACACACACTTCGTTGCCAATAACTGCGATTTAAGCTGCTAATAAAACAAATTGAAACGATAATGATCGTGATAAGGTTTACCTCAGGCAATCACGAGGGGAACACGACTGTGTCTGGCTGCTATTTATATAAGGCATTGCCGTAAATAACTATTCTCCAAGAAACAAAATTAACTCTCTGGCCTGACTAGAAATGGATAATTCGGGACATTAAATATATATGATGTTACGCAGTAGGTTATTTTGCACAAATTCTTGCTACTTTTTTTATTCTGATTCAAATTTTATAGTGCTATTTCTCCCTCAGTTTTCATCCCATCGACTTCAAGCCTTGACACAGTGATCCTTATGTATTGATGTTTCATGCCATGACTTTTAAGAGATAGGGATAATTTAACTGGAACCAGTCCGGATGTTGGTGTCTCCAAAAAGGGACATAAATCCAAAACGAGGTATCTCTATTGAATGAGGGAATGTCATTTTTAGTTTTTTTCTTCTATTTTCAGAGGCTGATCATTCCTTCACTTTTCAGTATTTTAGCAATACTATAATCACACACACAAGCACGTGAGCCACATAGATTCTTCAATAATTACTTTTGAAGGCGAGGGGGGGGGGGTATTTTCATGTCATTTGAATGGCGGGAAATTGGGATGTGTCTATGCGGTGACAATCACTGCCATGTCTATACTTCTACTGAGGGAAGGAAAGTTTCAAGTCCTCGTCATTTTATAATATGAAATGGATTGTGTAGACTTGGTTACTTTATGAGACATATTATAATTATAGTGTAGCCCCCGGAAGGTTAATGCATGGGATATGTCATACTCTAGCCATCGGAGGGTTATTATAATATCAGAGACATTTGATAGTCTAGCCCCAAGAAGATTATTAAACGAGATATGTGATACTCTAGTCTAGCTCCCAGAGGGCTAAAACTTTATACATGTGGTACTCTAACCACCAGTAGGTTAATACAATGATAGTTAAATGAAATGAAATGAATCGGGCTTTAGGCCACCTTTATGCACATATAGGCTAAACTGGGCCAGGAGAACCTCCTGAGGATGGTGAGATGATTGAGATGACACTGTCCTCCAGACACAGGATTTCGAAATTCGAGCCCTGGCGGTCTGAGGCCGAGCACGCTACCTCTCGGTCACGGAGGCTCCCCACAATACTAACTTTCACACGTGGATGGGGAAGAAACAATTTTGTTTCTTTTAAACCGCCGAGACCGGGAACCGAACCCCGGACTCTGGCGTGAAAGGCAGCGGTGCTAACCACTACCCTAGGGCCCCCGCCCACAATGATAGTTAATACGTGAAGCACTTGATTTGCTAGCCCCCAGAGGGTTAATAAAAAAGACATATACTACTCTAGCTATCAGAAGGTTATATAAGAGACGTATGATAATCCAGCCCATAGAAGATTGATGCATGATGCATGTGATACTCTAGCTATCAGAAGGTTAACATAGGAGACAAGTGGTACTTTATGCTCTAGAGAGTTACTACACGATGGAATATATGATATTCTAGCCTCCAGAAGGTTAAAACATGGGGCATTCAATGCTCTAGTCATCAGAAGAATAATTAATGTATGAAACATATCATAGTACAGCCCCCAGAAGGGTAGGACTTAGACGTAACCCACCACTCAAATAATTAATTGGTGCGCGGCAAATGTTTTGGCTCCACCAAATAATTAATTGGTGCATTTTTTTATAATTGTGCCAGAAAACTTTTCAATATTAAATTTATAATTCATTGTAATCATATATAATATCTCCCAGAACTAAATGAAATGAAATGAAATGAATCGGGCTTTAGGCCACCTTTGTGCACATATAGGCTAAACTGGGCCAGGAGAACCTCCTGAGGATGGTGAGATGATTGAGATGACACTGTCCTCCAGACACAGGATTCGAAATTCGAGCCCTGGCGGTCTGAGGCCGAGCACGCTACCTCTCGGTCACGGAGGCTCCCCACAATACTAACTTTCACACGTGGATGGGGAAGAAACAATTTTATTTCTTTCAAACCGCCGAGACCGGGAACCGAACCCCGGACTCTGGCGTGAAAGGCAGCGGTGCTAACCACTACCCTAGGGCCCCCGCCCATCTCCCAGAACATACCCCCTATTTACCAGACTATACCCCACCCTGAATCTGATGGGGTATAGTCCGGGCATGTGGGGTATACTCTGGGAGCTCCCAGAATATACCCTGGGGTATAGTCTGGGAGCTCCTAGACTATACCCCAGGGTATATTCCAGATTATACCCGAGTATGGTCCAGAATATACCCGGGCATAATTCAGTGGGGGGGGGGGGTAATCTGGGCGATTACACCGGCATGCTGGATCTACGAATTGGAACGGCAAACGGACAATGATAACGAGCCTGGGCCCCGTTTTATCATCGGGAAAAAAAACGAGCTCGTATTAATAGCTCATTTGCATACGAGGATCGTTGGGATTCAACGAGTGGGTCAGAGTGCTCGTATCCTCCCTATACATGTTAAAGAGGGAGTCAAACGAGGAACGTCAACGAGTTTTTTTCATTTTCGTAAGCGGCAGGAATTAGGTCACGAGAAATCTGGAAAATAGCGTTCCAAAAACGCCCCCCTGATTCGGTCTTGCAGCGCCTCTGAGCTCGAGACACCGAGGATATAAGCGCATTAGAAGTTTTTTATTTCACTTCATTTCTTCAACAGTCCCATGCTGCAACACTCCCATAATCTACCCCTCCCTCGCCTTTAAACATCTATACGCGACACTCCCAGAATACCCCTCCGACCCATAATATACCTCCTTTAAATATGCGACTCTCCCAGAATATACCCCTCCCAGAATAGGATGGACCCCTACCCCCTTTTTTGACAACTATATGCGACACTACCATAATCCACCCCTCTCTCCCAGAATATAGGCCTACCCCCTTTTATATAAAGTGTCGCACCCAGAATCTACCCCTTCCTTCTAGAATATAGGCCTACTCCTTTTTTCTGCAACTATAGGCCTATGCGATGCTCCCAGAATTTATCCCGCCCTCCCAAAATATACCCCGCCCTCTGTGAATATACCCCCACTAAGATATGTGACCCTCGCGGAAATCTACCCCTCCCTCCAGAATATACCGCCCTTCTTCACCACTATATTTGACACTCCATGCATAATCTACCCCTCCCTCTTAGAATATACCGCCCTTCAAACATCTATATATGCGATGCTCCCGAAATCGAACCCTCCCTCCCAAAATATAGGCCTACCCCATGTTAAACACCTATGTGCGAGCCTCTCAGAATCTACTCCTCCCTCCCAGAATATACCCCCTTTTCTACAATATACCCCCTTTTCTACGGATCCAGGATTTGAAAAAGGAGGGGGCGCAGGGGGTTTGGGGGCTCGCCCGCAAGAATTTTTTGGCCAATTTAGTGGATTTAAAAAAAAAAAATCCGCAAAAAAGGGTGGCGTGCGCCCTCTCTGGATCCGCGCCTAGATGCTCTAGAAGGCATATATATATCAGCCCAGTGTCAGTGTATTAAGACTATGGCACACAGTCCCAGCGGAGGGGGGGGGGGGGAAAGCGGTGCAAACGCACCTAACGCAACCCCCCCTCCAGCTTACGGCCTATTTTTATTTTCCAATTATTCTAGACCCTATAATACATTTAATAATACTATTATATGTTTAGGTCTACCGGTAGACATAAACATTATAAATGTATTAACGAATAGCTATGTCTGATCTGGCCTATAATAGGCTGTAGCCTTCCCAGCAAAACACAAAATATTTGTATAACATTTATACAGCGTCGGCCCAACGTCTTCAACGTTAGTCCAACATTGTGTAAATATTATGTGTTTGCTGGGTTATATTTCATTACTGCAGCCAGTGTCCAACTATGGGATATTAACTAGTTGTGTGAGACCTTTATTAAAAGCAAGTGGACTTCTTGCCTGGCGAGCCCGGCCAATTTCATTTATGGCCGGGTCGAGGCCAATGTTCTTAGTCACGTGACGTTCATGCCTGTGCTATTGAGCCGGTGAATAATTTTCTGGGTCAAGTCAAAGGAAATGCGTCAGAGGGGAAATACAATACTGTGAACAACTCGTCATCCGGGGAAGTGACCTTTAAAAAATGTTTGAATTCGGGGATTACCCTATTTTTATCTAAATATAGCAACTAGTCACAAACAATCGCCACTGGGGCATACCAGAGGCTACATGGAGCTCGGCCACACCGCGTAGTGTGGCTCTGGGAACCAGAGTAGTGGACTACCAGCTGTACGATAGATTGATTGTTTATCATTAACATCTGGAAATCCCGTTACCGAATCATACAATCCTAAATTATTGTAAGTTTTGTTGATTGTAAGAAACGCTGCAACACTATGTCATGTCATACCTAGTACTTGTAGCAAATTATTGAGGAATTTTCAAACGGAAATATCATATTTTACGTGCATTAATACACATTAAACGATCTCGATTCTGACAGAGGCACTATTTGCAACAAAATGAGACATGTAGTGAAGAATACACTGCAGTATTCAGCTTACTATTATATTGAGAAGTTACTGCCTTTTGTGTTTACACGATCAAATAGTGGATCTGAATAGCCCCTATGCTGTGCGTGCGTGCGGACGTGAACAACTAGGCCTGATATGTTGTGATCGCTGTTTCCAAGATTTCCGTAAGTTAACGACATTCTGTATAAACAACCTTAAGTGTTTACAATGGTCAGTAGTAACATTAAAGTCACAGATAATGAAACAACATTAAGCCAACAGAGATACAACTCAATGTGTTTACTGGGGCCCCTCTGAATGTGTTTCCATTTCCCACCAAACACAAAACATTTGTATAAGATTTGTACAAATGTTATACATATGGTTTGTGTTTTCTTGGTTGATAAACAAATATATGTGTATTTAAAAGTACAAAAGCTCAGTTAAAATTTGAAGTCTTAATTATGAAGTCTAATATTCTAATTCAAAACGGCTGCCAAAAAACCCATTAACAAAATCCAATCAATCTGTTATAATAAAAATAACCCAACAAACTTCAAAATGGCCGCCATAAAACTCAGACCTAGTCCAAACAATATTGTTACTTGACAAGTCACCATTAATTTCTAGTTATAATATTGACATAGCTTGGCTTTGTTGTATCTGGTATATGGAGAGGGACGAGTTTGAAAGGGAAGATATACAAATATCGTTGACCTCAATAACAATATTTTGATGATGCCTTGATGGATGTAATTCAAATGGCTGACCTAATCTCATTTTCGTCAAATCAGAAAACGACCTTGTGTCTGTAGCCTAAGGCACACCAGAGCGACCTGGATATTTCCTTACAAGTAGCACAAGTGATCTCTTGTATACATCAGGAATAGCCCATCGTCACTCCAATCGAGGGTCATCCCATCAGTTTACATCCAGACATCGGGTAAATTCGAATTAGCTTTGGAGCAGTGAAGGACATTTTCGGAATTTCTTCTAGATTACATTTGTCATTAAGCCATAGTTTAAATGGAATGCATCGGTCTTTAGGCCATCTTTGTGCACATATAGGCTAAACTGGGCGAGGAGAACCTCTTGAGGATGGTGAGATGATTGAGATGACACTGTCCTCCAGACACAGGATTCGAAATTCGAGCCCTGGCGGTTTGAGGCCGAGCACGCTACCTCTCGGTCACGGAGGCTCCCCACAATACTTACTTTCATACGTGGATGGGGAATAAATTTTTTTTGTTTCTTTTAAACCGCCGAGACCGGGAACCGAACCCCGAGCTCTGGCGTGAAAGGCAGCGGTGCTAACCACTACCCTAGGGCCCCCGCCCAAGCCATACTTTATAAAAGCGTAGATTTATACTTTACTTGCATGATGAAAGGGTCTCGATAGGTACTACAGTCAAATGCTGGAAGATGTAGTACAGAATCAATATCGTGTTCAAAGCTGTTCAGATGTTTGCGTAGTGCGTACCCACTTGTGATAATGGGCAACTACATCTACTAAAGTTTATTAGAAATGACTAAAATTATCCCAAGCTGCTGTGATACCTAAACCAGGCGAAACCGTGTTGTCAATGTATGTAGTCACTAGTTATTTCCTCGAGCTCGCGAAAATGCAATCACCATATTTAGAAGACGGCAGATATTTTGAATAAAAAAATGGGGAGGGGAATTGAAAGACCTGGAGCTAGAAAACGTTGAGACGAGGACCTAAACGCGCCCCGGTGAAATTACAGGTGACCGATCCCGCTTCGGATGGGTGTGGATACGTCCCCTTCATCTGGATGTTTGACCTCTAGCCGAAACCCCGGGGATTTCCCCAGACAGCATCCCGCGGCCATGCAACACTAGACATCAGCAAGGACGATAATCCGGCCCATCGTGGACTGTAAGCTGGGCCACAGTGGCCCAGCATACAACCCACGATGGGCCAGCACACGTTCAAATAGGGCTGTGTCTTTTTGATGTGAACGAGTCATTTCCTCTCAGAGAGTCCAAGATGACTTGGCAATCCAGACCGCCACCCGACAGATCTGTAAACGGCCCAATCGCAGTGACGAGCTCCCAATTGACTTTTCTTCTTACCTTTGAACACGGATGTCGCGGCCTGGGGTCCGCTTACTTTCTTCCCGGAGGCTCTTTTAGCTCGTTTGCTTTTTGTTTCCATCAGACCACCGGTTTCCTTTTTGATCCCATCAGGCCACCAACTATTTCTTCTTTGATTTTCTATCAACACTATGTAATGTGTGTAGACGATGTAATGTTCTGTAGGGTCAAAAACAAACTCCATTTTATAAATATTCCCAATGGTTTTAAAACAGCGTTTGAAATACCTTCATTTGTTTTAAAATAGGTGTTTTATTTTCTCTACCTCATCATAAATCTAGAGCGTAGATAAAAATCAAGCAGCCTTGGGAGACATCTTATCCGCCGGCGCCGACACCAAACAGAATTGCAGTCCCACAGAAAGTCATCCGTGTAATTTCATTGGCTTTCATGTAACCATTAGAAACGTGTTTAGAATTTGACGAGATTTGGTCGAGTGATACTTAAGCATACCAGTGTATACTATTTGCTAGCGGGATATCGTCCCCTAGAAGACAGAGTGTCAAATGTGCCACTTATTTGAGTGGCTACTAAGGCTCGAGATGTGATGCAAATGACAGATTAAAGATGCACTTAATGTTAGAAAACAAGTCCATACGCTTATAATTATTCGAGCCCAGCAATACTTCAAGAGAAACTATGCACACTTAACATACAATTTGGTACATGTATATAGTTTTATGTTATCTTCTATATAGCTGCTTTATTTTATGATATAAGCCTAATTGATGTACATAATCTGTTTTCTAAAACAAAATAAGAGCACATTTTCTTTGTTTTACTAATAAGTTGAATTAACTTACGTTATTTAGAAGGATTAGTTATTTCTCATATGTGAACATTTTTTAATGTAATATATGTATATATCCCATGCAATATTTATTTATCACACAAAATATGATCAATATAATAGTTCATAGTAAATTTGTACTTTGCAACTTGAAGGGTAGCCCACTTCGTACTTTCGTGAAGGACACCCATGAACGTTTTATTGAACTATATACGTGTACATGGATTATGTTAGATGTATGTAGGAATAAATGCAATCAGTCTCATACAGAGCGGTGAATCTACCATGTTTTTGTTGTGTATAAATTAATGAATGAAGGCGAAATTGTACACTAAATATAGCATTATTGTATCCAGATAGACAATTCAGAAAGCAAGCGATCTCATGTTGGATTTAAGTCGGACCAGCGTCGTAGACGATAGGCAAACATTATTCCAACATTGGCCTGATGTGTTGTGCTTGCTAGGATGTGTCACACATATTATTCGCCATGGCATTCGCCAGGTGGCGACGCGATCTCTGTTCTCTTCCCTGTTTGACATTGCCCGGTGACACAAATTATGAGAAAATACAGCACACAATGAATAAGGTGTTGGCCTAAGGGCTCACATCTTATTCGTTGAACGTGTGCTGTATTTTCCCACATGGCACGAAAAATTAACAAAGTATGTATTTTCACACATGATGAAGTCACACTTGACATGACTGTCATACATTGCAGTTCCAACTACGCCTGGAGTACGATATGGGCCTATACCCATATACGTCTCATAATGAAAACCACTGCACAAAACTTGAGAATGCTCGAATATTGCTCGATTTTTGCCTAGATTTCGTTACTGGAGGTCACATCAAATTAGATATCTCATATTATATTATTATATTTTTGTTGTCATAAGTCAACAAGATATACACTTCGTTCGTCTATTTGCGATACACTCCAGACGGCAGTGCGCTGATCGAATACTATCTTGTCTGCCAAGATGCACTGGGCTTTCACAATTGAAGACGGCCCGATATCAGAGACATCGAAAAAGACATCTAGTCGACGTCCTATCACGCGACAAGCGACTTTTACTGTCTGGCTTGACAAAACACGAACAATTCAAGACAAACAGCTGTGAAGCAATGAGAGATGACAGTCGGCATTTTACGTTCTCCGGTGTGCACCACGGGGAATTGGGATGTGTCTATGCGGTGACAATCACTGCCATGTCTATACTTCTACTGAGGGAAGGAAACTTTCAAGTCCTCTTCATTTTAAAATGAGAAATGGACTATGTAGACTTTTGTTTTCTACCAAAAAAATGCTACCATGGCATATCTAGTTCTTGTAGCAAATTATTTATGAATTTTCAAACGGAAATATCATAATTTACGTGCATTAATAATCATTTTACGGGCTCGATTCCGACAGAAGCACTATTTCCAACAAAATGAGACATGTCGTGAACAATAGGCCGTGAACAATAGGCTTAGTATGTTGAGATTGCTGCTTCCACGATTTCAGTGAGTTACCGACCTTGTATAGAAAACCAATGAGCATATGCTGACCCTATCCCATCCGGCTGTGGTGTGCACTCTCCCCGGGAGCTACTCATTAAAAAAATATATCATTTACCAACGAATACAAGCTGGAGAAGCAACTCTGTCCAAATGACGGTACGGCATTTAAACAGTGTTGGCTCTCCAACTAGTATTCAGCTCGTTGGTTGTTGTGGCGACAAAATCTCACGATCTCCGCACCCCAGAAGCTCAATTTACAGAATAATAATTATATGTAATAAATAACACGCCATGTTATTTGTAACCGACATTCTATTTTCAGACAAGTTATTACACAATTTTTTATTCTATTAAAAGGGGTAAATTACTCGCTATCAGAATAATACTGTTGATATAGAGTCAACGAGTGGAGTTTGGTGTACACACATACAAACTGATGCGGGTGTATGACAGGCTGATTTCCCCTTCGGGGCGGTAAACTTGCAAATTATTAATACAGTTGCGTATAAACGGGGCAGTGAGTTTCTGGCCCTCTCGAACAATACATTTTGTCAACGGTTCGGACAATAACAAATGAACTGGAATTCTAACGCAGCCTAATCATTCATGTTCCGAGCTCAGAGGCACGGCAAACCTAAATAAACTCTATTCTCATAGTCTATTTATATCGTCCTGTATGTTCCGCTGCATATATTATAGGTTATGATAACGTTATCATAAAGAGAATGGTTGACCCCTAAGTTCATATATTGGCAATGGCTTCTTATTTCTTTCAAGTAGTAATCATTTATCTGTTTATATCATCGGAATATCTAAAGTTTTATCATGGCAATGCCATTTAACATGATTTTAATTCTGTATATAATACCGTGAAAATTGTCGTGTGCTTTTAGCAAATTAACCCTCTTGTGTATATGCATGTACATATGTACTATCATTTTTATGACAAATAAATCTGTAATGACTTTTTTTTTTATGTGAATAAAATAAATCTGTCTGTCTGTCATGCTTGCCCGAGCGTTCAATGATAAGTGATTTTACTTGTATGTTCCGCTGCATGTATTAAAGGTTATTATAACGTAATTTTCACTGTCTGTGAGGTGAAAAATAAGTTGGTAAAGGTTAAAAGTAAGTCAAAGACATTGCTTGTACGTGTAGGATCGTTGTTTTGTTGAAGTGAATTTTGTTACAACCAATTTGAAAAAGGCGTATCAAATGTCTAGCGGTATCGTGCTGCATGACTCATTTATTTGGGGATAAACGACTAAATTTGTCTGTGAGTAAAACTCATATCTATTTATTAACTTTCCATCGAAAAGAAGAGCCCAGATGAAGGGGATATTACTGCCGCGCAAATGCAAACAGCTGTAACTGCTTACTTTTGAAGTCAGCAGTTACTGCTGTTTGATTGAGCACGGCCGAGTAGGTCCATCATATAGAGAGTGCCTGAAGACAAGACAGCCATTAAGGAAGATGTGCATGCCAGTTTATGTTGATAAAAGTTAAGAGGTGTTCTGAGTGGTAGATTCATACCCAATAAACACGAGACGTTGGCCCAGCGTTGGTTTACTGTTGGGCCAGCTTTGTAGACGGTAAGCCAACAGTAAACCAACGTCGGGCCAACGTCTCATGTTTGCCGCGATGGATGATTGCTGCTCTCATCTATGTTAGCAATAAGCACGAGTCGTTCATCCTATGTTGGTTTAATGTTGAGCCAGCGTCGCAGACGCTGGGCCAACAATCAACTAACATTGGTTTATCATGTCGTTTCTTTGGGCTAGCTCGCCCCTGGATCAGCAAAATGTACAGGATAATGTGGCACGACATTAGCTGGGCGTTGAACTAAAATAGACCATGTCTAGATTTTCCTGCAAGACGGCAGTAACTGCTGACTTGTAAAGTAAGCAGTTACTACTGTTCGCCTTTGCACGGCATTATACTATGTCAGCCCTGAGAGCTAAACCCTTGCAACGCATATTTTTTTTATATAAATCATAGAGACAGCAGGCTTTTATTCAACTTAAAGTCATCATAAATGTGTTAGTTAGCTCTTTCCGCTTAATTTGAATACCTATGATATATATATATATATATATCCGCAAATGCAACCGTTGGGTGACATCATAGCGACCGTTGGGTGACACGTGTCACCCACAGGATATATGTCGAGTCACCCAAAAGTATTTGATGAATATTCTTGTTACGCTGCACCCATGTTTCGCGCATTCATATTGTTTAACATTCTCGTCATGTCCCAATGTTGCAAATCGATTTTTGTTTGGTTTCAGTTTTATTTTATAGCCGAAAAAGTACGTTTTTTAATTGAAGGATATATAACACGTACTACCTTTAGGTGACACCTCTATTTTCGTATTTATTTCTGATGAAATGGTGTATATGTATAAAGAAATAGCAGAAACTTGTTGCCTTGGTGTTTATGGTTTGATTCGACCTGAAATTGATTATTGAAAAACCACATGTGAGAAAAAAACGATTTTATTATTTTATCCGTGTGCTCAATCCCGGTATCGTTGGGTGGCGAAGCGACGCGTTCGGTGCTTCCCGTGTTAGTGCACTCCGCATCAGTTGTGTTTAGGCCCTATGACTGTTAATTTCCTTTTCTGTCTGAATTATCGACTTTTATCTAACTGCACCACCCTATACGAAGGCAATGAGATGAAAATTTAAAATGCGTATCATTGCTAAGACTTACTAAGTCACACCTGGTGAAGACTATATCAGTATTTTAAATGATATACACGAGGACGCTGTACGACAGTGAACGAATGCTGCACAGTTCTCGCTGAAACAACCATGGCTGCATTTCCACCACGAGGAAAACAAATAGTGAGTATTCAGACATTTTATGAAGCCAAGCTTAATTTATTTATTACTAAAAATTCAGAAACTGTGCAAAGTATTTATTTTGTCATTGTTCATATTTTCAACTATTTAGTGCACTTGATATTGGGCTGATGTGTAGGCCTAATGTGTCTGCACACTACTGTATCACTATAGGATGAGCTCTGGAATGTCCCGTGAATCTAGAATTTTCAGTACTTATTTGTATCAAGTTTGTTTAACTACTATGTCATAGTATATTGATCATCCTGATTTATTTTTCTAGTTAGGGAATGTTTATTTTTTTACAATTCGTGTCAATTATGTTGTTAACATAATTCTGTATTATGTACACCTCGTACAGCTATGCTGCGCCGAGTTTATATTCTTAACGACCTTGATGACAGGTTTCAGAGCATATTGCTCAAGCTTATCACAACAGCCAACACGTGTAGCTGGACTAGCGCTGCCTCGCTGCTGGGACAGTGTGGAGATACTGGCCCAACATTGAGCCAGCACTGGGCCAGTGTGCAGCTAGCTGCGTATCTGGTTGTGCGGTATTGTTCAGTGGAAACAAACTTTGCTGACAATTTATGCGAAATTGAAACATCAATATTGCTGTTAACCCTTTCACTACGAGCGCCGGTATAACTGTCTGGTTCATTTGTGGTATGCTACTGCCTCTGTAGGCCTAATCGCTAGGAAAAATACCCAACAAACACGATACTATTCTCCAAATCAATCAATCAATAAAACTTCTATAGCGCCTATATCCTCAGCGGACCGAGCTGAGAGGCACACAAATCCTTAGCGTGATCATGTGTCATAGTCGAGGCAAAAGCAGATTCGTCAACAGGGAGCCGGACTACTGAGGAGCTAGTGTGGGATAGCCCTGGGGGATAGCCAGATCAAATAGGTGAGATTTAAGTAATTTCCTGAATGTTAAAATTGTTTCGGCATTACATACAGGCACAGGTAGGGCGTTATCCCCCAATGAAAAGGTAATATTGAGCTATTTCAGTCTGCCATGGATGTCTATAGGCCCATATACAATGGGAAACAGCACAAAAACAACACATACATGTATAGTGTCAATGTAATTTTCAGCGTAAATGTTAAATTGTTTTGATAATACAACTATTTAAATACTATTGAAGGATATTTTCAAAATTCTGCTGGGAAAAGTGGGGAGGAGCCGGGTACCCACCCCCTTGAAACTGGCAATGCAAAAATGTAACTTTCCGGCTGATTTCACTGGAAATGACTTTGAAATGACCTCAACGTTACCTAGCCTATATATTGTAAGCCCACCCATAGAAAGGGTAACCCCAACCCATGTCAAACCTTGCACCGGAGGTTATAGGATCCCTCTCCTGTAATAACAGTATATTATTAAGGCTATGTTTCAAATTGCTTCAATGTACCTGTTTTCAGGTCCAAGTTTTAGTATCGGGCCAGTACTACAGGGAACTTACTGCCAGTAGTGAGGGGGTCAAATGCGTATCATCTGCGTGGATCACAAATGTACTGTATACAAATAGCGTTATGATGTTATTAATGCCTAATCAATGTCATGTCAATGTAATTATTCGTTAAAACACGATTGATGAGGTCCAATATTACAATTTGTGTTATAAGCCGATCGTGTTATATGCAATGGCCTGATCTTATCTAGTACTACACAAGGTGTTGGCCCAATGTTGGGCTAATGTTGGACCAGCGTCGAATGACGGTAAATACACAGGATACGGTAATATAATAGCTGACGCAGGCAACTATAATGCTGTAGCTTATCAGATGCTGATAGCACAACGTTACTTACTGGACAAATATCGGAGTTTATAAGTTATAATAATTTTTATTTGTGTAAATAGTCTAATAAAAATGTGAATTGGTTGAATTTGTCTGATATAAACAGTAAAAGTAAAATTAGTGGAATCAGAGAATATGGGACCAGAGAGAGGTTGTGTATACGAGGCCATGTCATAGACACTGTTTGATGACGTCATCATTTTGAGGGTAGGCCTACATGTGCTTGTCAATTGATCTCGTGAAATATCACTCTCAACGTGAGATCATACGAGACCTGTGATTCACACTGACACGTCCTGTGGATCTGGGAGGGGGGTGTGGAGTTCGCCTATCAATCAGCCATGTATAGGTGACTGTGATTTTTGTCAGCATATAAATATATTTATGCAACACAATTAAATCTATTACGCTAAAACAATGTATAAAATATTTAACAAAATGGCATGTTTATTCAATCGTGTAATAAAGCATTATAAAACAAAATACTATTTTTTTCAATCGAACAATAAAACATCACAACGCGAGCACGATGTTCCCTCTACATGTTTCTAAATCGTGTAATAAAACATTACAACACGAACACGATGTCTTCGCAATTTTTTATATCGTGCGATATGCTAATTCACTACAACACAAATATTATGGGTTTTTTTTCCAAAATAGTTTAATAAAACATCTTATCACTGATGTTGTTTTATTCATGTTTTAGGTCCCAGGAGATTGGAGTTCATATTAGATTTATGTCTATTTAAAATAACCAGTGAATTACAAACACGGAGATATATGTAATTCAAGCTTAAATGAGAGCTTACATATTTTAAACAGCGTAAATGAAAGGGCTCTAATCATATTGCCGCCCTGTAATTTTAAAAAGTGTACTGCGCGACAGGAAACATGATGTGCTCCACAGTATAGTAGAGAACATAACCACTGATAACACCTTGGCAACAGGAAGTTGATCTGGGCATGTATGCTACAATCATTGGATAATTAAATTACTCAAATAAATTGTGGCCGTCGTATTCCTGTTATTACACGATTAAAAACATGGAAAAGAAGGATAAAAAAAACATTATATTCGTGCTATTGCACGATTTTAAAAACTTGGAAAACACCACAGTCGTGCTATAATCAGATAATACATGTACTTTTTTACATGATTAAAAAACCGTATTACCCGATTTAAAAAAAACACAAAATTATTTGTGCTACAATATTTTATTACACAATTTGAACACGCTGCATTAAATTAATTAATTTATAAATATAGTTGAATTTCTGAGATCAAATTGTGCACGTCAAATTACTCTATTACACGATTCGTGTTATAATATTAAGATACTATTTTTCTAAAAGGGTGCTGTCATGTGCATTACCATTTACCATGGCGACGTCGCGTGAACGCCTAGCGTGAAGGATTGCCGCTATTTCTATTACGATTAACATGTGAAATTAGCTGAAAATTTCACGCTCAAACGGATGTTGAAATACTATAACACGATTTTTCCTTGAAAATGATAAAAAGATAGTTTAAAATGTTGGGATCCATGGTTGCATCGTGTTATATCCGATTCGTGTAGTAACGATTCGTGCTATAACGGATATCTACTGTGCAATGATAGTCAATTAAATGAATAATAAACAATATAAATATATCTCTTGATATGAAATGTTGAAATATCACTGAGCCATAATCTTACAGGAGATGAAATTATAAACCTCTCCAAATCTATTTGTGATTAGTGTGATTATTAGCATCTAATCAGCCTTATCAGCCTTATCTGATCAAAGCTAAACCACAAGCCGCCGTTAGTGAATCACCTGGCATTTTGAGCAGATTTGTTTACAATTCGTTATTGCAGGTCCTACAGTTATTAGGTTGTTTCTGTATCATCATGACCATATGTACCAGACGTATTGATACAAAACCAAATATTTTTTAAACTTTGCAACATAAATACAGTTTTTCAGTCATTTTAATTTTGTTTCTTCGCTTTCAAGCATTTTGAGAGCGCTAGGTTTTTTCCCTGATTTGTGTTACCAAGAATATATAGGTTTATAAAGTTATTGGTGTCACTATCTCTATGTCATGTATATTAGTGATTTATCGAGCATAGGCATAATCATATAAATTAAATACTAGTATATGTTAATATTATGGTCTATGGTTATATATGTTATTGTTATTGGTTAATATGTTATTGGTATTACATCGTGATCTGACTGCTGGCATACTTTCACTTGTGGGTTGGTAATCACCTTGGGGCAACGCGTTATAAGTAAACATGATCTCAGGTCATTAATCTGGTCATGCTAATCTTCCTGCGTGCAATAACCCTAGCAGTACTGTAGCTTAACAATAACATTAATTTTCATCTCAGTTGTGATTGTGGCGTGTTATTTCGAGGACATATCTGTTTTCGTAATCATTTGGGAAAATCTTTAAAAGATAGTATGTGCCATGATGATATTTTCCGGTTGGAATACAGTCAAGGACATTAGTTGTGCTGCGTTTATATCTAATCTTAAAAAATATATGCGATAGAAGTTATGCTGGTATTAGAGTGGTGGAAATAGGAGCAAAATAGGGGCCTATTGACCCAGAGTTTTCTGACCACTTTGAACCATTTTCGAGTA
Organism: Flabesymbios commensalis; assembly: GCA_964017125.1. Taxonomy (NCBI): domain Eukaryota; kingdom Metazoa; phylum Annelida; class Polychaeta; order Terebellida; family Flabelligeridae; genus Flabesymbios; species Flabesymbios commensalis. Next base: position 42,613,045 of record OZ024918.1, read on the forward strand.
TGGGGAATCGAATGTGAAGACATGTCAAGCCATTTTTTCTCCAAAACGTTCAATTTCGCGATTTAAATTATCATGACGTAAAAAATCATATAATTGATAGATTAAATCTCGTCATAGACTCCATCACTATTAGTCTGGCAGAAGTAGCACTGGACCTCATATTGGAGTGTAACGTTTTTGTATTGTTCATTATTGATGGTGAGGATACATGTATTCAGAATTTGCCGGACGACATCTTGTCATTCTTGACCACTATTACACAATTTAAGGTCAAAGTTTAATTTCTAGGTCAAATATGACTTTTCAACAAATAAAGGTAAAAACAACTTTAATACCTCATTTTTGTGTAATTTTGACTGCAAAATTCATCTCTGGTCCGACTTTTTTCTGATTTGCAGTCATCTTTAAAAACAGAAGGTCAATTTCAAGGTCAAATATTCAATTTTAAGGTAAAGTGAGCGGAAATATGATTTTACCAAGTAAAGTTAGAAACAAGTGTAATGCCTCATTTTCTAGTGATTACTGCAAAATGCATTTCTGGTATTATTTTTGTGAATTGAGGTCATCCTCAAGGTCAGAAGGTCAATTTCAAGGTCAAATATATTTAACCATATGTACCATGCGAGAAGGTACAACCCTGCAGCTTTGTTTCAAGTATTTATGATGTTATTTGAAATTTAATTTTAATGACAACATGATTAAATTCAAAATATTACAATCTCATAGAACACAAAGTCATAAAGATGCGCTGGCGGCTCGTAACAAACGGGTCTCTTGGCAGAATTAGCCCAGGTGGGGATAATATGCATTGATTTGTTTTATGAAATGCCCCCTTGCCCTGCGATTAGAAAACTAAATCTCTAGTTTTGAATAAACATACTGCATACTTAAACTTCCACACTTTTTAGAATTCAGACCTAAAAAAACAAGGTAATATCAATGCATGTTTAGTGTTCAATAAAAAAATGAATTGTCATTATTTGCGCGAATTTCCTAAGGTTTAATTTACACAAAATAGTATCATAATAGAGCAGATAAATAGGAAGTAGAATAACTTATTAGTATAGCTAACATTTATTACAATTTCACCCCACAGCGTTTGTGCAAGATAACATGTATTTATTATCCTAGTTGAATGTATGTATAGTTACTTATATTTCCGCAATACTTTCTCACTAGTATGTAATGGTCATTCTTATTTATTTCAACCGACCAACCCCTGCCTCCCCAACACATTTATTTGGAATGTAAGCTGCTATAAATATTAAAATAAATTTTAAGTTTCACACACTTGAGACACAAATTCAAACCCGGCCCTTGATGGGGCGTTGACCATGCTGCGCATGTGGTTTCAATGTATACTCGAAACGTGGCGACCCATCTTCTTGAAAAGATCTATGTCCAACGGTACAGTAATCATATTAATTTTGGCGTGTAATCCCCGGGACCGAATAGGGACCAGCAGGGTTAATAAAATGTGGATTCCCGTTTCAATATACCGGTATGCTAAGGAGGGGGAGGGGGGGGGGGGGGTTACGCTGAAACGGTTACACCGACGTATAGTCAGATTTGAGAGCTGGTGAAGTTGGTCAATTCTAGTCCTATTAACGTTTCTAACACACCAATTTAACTAGTACATGTATATAGGTCAGTTATCCATCTAGAATAATCCCCAGACAATTTTAAAGCATACTTAGCACCTTTAGCCCAAGAAGGTAATTTAATTAACCCTGTCACGCCCATACGGTTATCGATGGCTGTTAAATTATAACGTTATTAACCCTTACAGCGCTGAGTAACTTTTGTTTAAACCATGGAGACTAATTAAAGGGGTTTTTTTCACTTTGAAATCATCACAGATTTTTTAGTTAGCTCTGTCCGGTTCATTTGAATAAATATATTGGAAATTATAAATATTTTAATTCTTTCAGGGTGGGACCGTCTTCATACGTCAGAATCTGACGTCTGCAGAGGTCAGATTCTGACGTATAAAGATGGTCCCCGCACTGAAAGGGTTTTAAAAAACTATGCTAGACCAGCGCTGTAGTATCCCCTGTAATGTCAACCAGGACAAAAGGAGGCCGGTTTGACCTGACCTAGATCATGTATATGTCAACCCAAATAACATAGCCCCTTCTATTACATGCAGTACCCAAGCACTCTGAGTCTGTTCCGATTGTCCACGTGCTATGCTTCAGATTTTTAAAATTGTATTATTTTTTACCATTCTACACTACACATGGGCAATTTCACATAAAGGGTGCATTTAGGAAAAATTGAAACTTTACACAATTTTTTAGCAAATACTGCTAGATATTTATATGAAACGTTTGTTATTTTAATAAGGGTTGTATGGGGAAACAACAGACCAAATTTTATAAAGTTTTGTCAATTATTTCTTCATGAATCAGTGGTATTTATGTTATTTTCAACACATTTTGCAGTCTCATCCCGGAATTGTCTTCATAGGAGGGTTTTTCTATTCCAGATATGCATCTAACACACAAATAAAGTTTTATTTGTGGTATGGTTATTGGTCTTACGATTTAAACGACACATGTTTGACAAAAATCGAGTCACAAAATCTGATTTTATGTGTATTTATTGAGTTTAAAGTATTTTCCGTTTAAAGTTTTTTTCATTTTTTCCAGCCAGTACATCACTGCCCAGCTTGAACTATCTACATATATATAGACATTTAATTACTCTTTTGGATAGTTATGGTGGTTATATATGGCATACAAATACTTCAAACTGATTGCTGATTAACATTAGCAAATTAATTAGAATTACCTGTATGTATGTGAAAATTCCATTAAAATAATGTCCCCTCCAGTACATCACTATTCAAGATCCACGCAGTGTGTTTTTCTAAGATATATTATTATTGCAATATAACCTGCCTCTTTGAGCCCCCACGTGGATATTAATTGGAAATTCATGTTACAACAACTACATATTTATACATTTTTAGATGAAAATAGTGTTAAATTAGAATTGTCCCCTCCAGTACATAATATCAATATTTAGTATTCTTTGTGTGATAAGACAATTTTTTTGTAATTTACTGATCTATATTGGTAATTATTTATTATTATAATAAAGCCTTCGTTAATGGCAGCCACTAGACACCAACAAATTGATATTTATTAATGGATAAGTTGTAACCAAAAAATATTTTGTGGGTGTTTCCTTTGTTAATTTTTAAATCAATATTAGCATGTTAATGTTATTTCTTCACTGTTCTGACTTACAAGACCTACTAGTACAATATATATATACATTTATGGCGTATATATCATCAAACAAATGTGCTCTATATTGTCTATAATAGGCTGCCAGTACACTGCGTACCAGAGGGGACAGAACGTATGTAACACTAAAAGTGTAATTACTCAGGTATAGAACTTGTGGTATTTTTCATGCTTGTCAAGCGATTTAAGCGGTCTGTACCGATATACAATCTACTAGACTACTTAAATTAAAAAAAAAATGTGTTTGTAGCAGCTGGGTCCTTTTGCTTCACCAAACCATAATAGTTTCGCTTCGGCGGCCCCACTCCTGTGGACCTTGACGATGCTGCACATGCGGATAGGTGGATAATGTTTGCTCAGCGAACCATGATGACCCGCCTACTTTAAAATGGATTTAATAGTTTAAATGTATGATTGTCATATACATTTTCTATTGCAAAAAATGAGTTTAAATGTCTTGTTGACTTTCAAAATATGACCAGAAATGAGAACTACGTACTATCTAATGCCCCTGTTCATTATCCACCCAGGGGGTGGTTTCACTACAGGTTATATGCTAGGATATGTCATGTCTTATAACATGGCCCCAGCCCCCAGATATATAATAGTTGATAACGCACATGTCACTGGTACATGATGTAGGATCTTACAATGCTCAAGTTGGCGCAGCGTTGTATGGCCTTAATTTACTATGCCTGATAGTGATATCTGTCAAACCATGCCAAATAGCCAGACAATTAATTGATATAATATAAAATGTGAGGTTTTAACATGTTTAAGGAGGGCAAGGCTAAGCAGATCGTTTGATATAGCTAGACTATAACTATAAAAAATTGTGAGATTTGAGAAAGTGTTACCAGCATACCAGTTATATTCATAAAATATACATGTATGCCTCGAAAAACTTCCAAATCTATCAGGTTCGAAATGGCCAACTGGTGTCCATTATTTAACTTAACATGCTTCATATCCAGTGCCAGATAACTAGACCGGGGGGGATAGACCTTATTTCAACTCAGATCACATTCAAAATTGCCAACTATCTGCCATTTATTATCTACTTTAAAAAATATATATTATGTCTGATATATCTAGCAAATATTGCCGTCTACAGCAATCATCCAAGGGCAGCTGCAGCCTCCTCGTATCTGGCCATAATCTTCGGGCGGATTGCCAGTGGCGTACCCTGGCTCCTCCGCTCAACAGCGGAGCCGATGCAGCACCCGCATCAGTGCTGGCGCTGATGTAGGCTGTGGTAGCCTTAAATAACCGGCAATATCGTGTTTGACATTATGTCTCTCACGTGGGATGAATGGAGTTACCCAGAGGGAGTTATCCTTCCTATTGTTACTCTGGGGACTATCCGACCCGAGGATAGCGGAGCTGCGCAAAATGCCACAGAGTTTCAGCATTAAATTGCACAGGGAAAACTCAAGTCTCCGGTCGTCTGGCTATATCTGGGGGTATATCCCCTAGACATGCCCAGAACCCCTTATCGGGCGAGCGAAGGAAAACGCTCTCAATAACCCACCATGCCCTATCACCACCACCCTCACATCATCATCTGTACATCATTCATCTCATCAATTGACTACAACGTTTTTATCGTATTACAATGTCACTTAAAATACCTTTTGTGCCGAATATATTTACTACTACAGCAAATATTGCCAGACAGCTAGACCATAGAATAAGAAAACAAAATGTGAGGTTTTAAGGATCGAGGGAAATGCCCTGAAAAATTTCAACTCCCATCAATTTCAATATTACCCTGATAACATCACAGTATTGGCCCAATGAAATGGTTTAATTGGGCCTGATTATCATTATGTCTTGCACATTGGTGCTGTTTTCAGCCAATACAGTTTATGATCTATATTCCGCATTGGACCAGTAATGGGCCAATAAAGGCAAAAAATGTAGTCGCATAATAACAATGGTTGAATGCTGGATTTTAACCGCTGTTACTGCCGATAGCATCCGGTATTAAATAGGAATTGGCCTAATGACGTCATGTTTAGGCCTACTTTAATATATGTGATATCTGCTAAAATGTGCCAGATAGTTTAAAGGTTATTATGCTAAAACAAAATGTGAGGTTTCAGGGAGATATTTTGGCAAATTAAAAATAGCCGATTATCGGGATATATGAAAAAAATCAAATTTAATAGGTCTTGTTATGAATACAAATATATCCCAGATTTGTAGATATAGGCATAGGCTGGAGTGAGAGAACTGTATTGTTATATAAACATGATAAATTATTATTTGTACCATACTAAAATAGTTAACCAGTAATTGCTTTGCCGTAGTAAAAACGTAGCTTGGTGTAAAATAATGGTAGGGCTATTGATGCATGCATGTAAATTTGTATTCAGTTTGAGGTATGTATTATTATTTTTTTAATTATATGTACCATTACATACAAAACTTTGTATCCAATTATATAAGCTCAAGATCGGCTGGAGCTAATATTATTTTTAAACCACTGTACATAAATATATTGTGTACGGTACATTAGCATAATAAAACAGTTACACTACAACTAAGTAACAAAGTAAAAAGAAAATGCTAGATTTCAGGGAGTGACAGCTGTGACCTAACAAATTTGAACTTGATCACATTCAAAATAGCAGACTTGCGGCAATTATTTAATTATCAAATATGCCTGATATCTGGCAAACTACGGTATGTTAGCTAGCTAGACCCTACAACAAGCTTATGCTCCTAACAGCCATGATGAAGTGAAGATAAGGGAGGTATATGCATTTGAAAATGGTTGTTTTCATTTATATACCTTGACAAATTTCAACTCTATCAAATGCAAGATGGCTGACTATTGCCCATTATTTACTATATGCTTGATATCAGGCAAAGCATCCCAGATACCTAGCCCAGTACTATAATTTATCCAACTCCCCTCATGAAAGCCCGGAAAGTATTTTGTTGGCATATATATCCCTCCCTCAAACCTCACATTTTGTTTTATACCATACACCTCCCATTTTGTTTTATAGTATAAAACAAAATGTCAGGTTTAAGGGAAGGATTTGCCAACAAAATGCTTTCTAGACTTTCGTGAGGGGGTTGGAATGGATACACTAACTGTCTCTGCGGTTATATTAGAATAATAGTAATGTAGATGTTTGTAAACTATGACTGATGATGCTATTTTATCTCTTTCTAGTAGTTTACTTGTTATTCAGTTGAATTATTGAGTGATCATTCATGCTTACAGGTTTGTTATTGTTGTTAAAAAAAAATATGTCCTCTCCAGTACATTTTATGATATTAGCTTGAACACCGTGACATTGTCCAAGTTATGTCACAAAAATCAAAATTATTTTCCGTAGTTTTTCCTTGATGGTGTTTAATACGATGCAGACAAATAGTTGCGGCCTTTACCCGTGATAAACCACATAAACATCATTTTATTTTAGCAAAGTTTATACAATTATGCTACTTCAGCTCAATTTGAAAACAAAATGTTGATTAATAACAATATATATTGGAGCAAAATTAGAATATGAAATGTTGAGCAACATATCATGTTTTACTGATCTAAAGTATGCATTTATAGCACTTGTGATGTTGTTATTTCAACCGGTAAAAAGATTTCCCCTCCAGTACAGTTTGTCACACATATAATTGTGCAGAGGATTCGCATGAAAAAGCACTGTAAAAATACACAAAATATGTCATATATAGTATTCAAGCTATATGTGTATATTTAGTTGATGTCAGAGCACTAATTTGTTGAGCTGTCGAAGTACATGCTGTACAATTCATACTTGAGTGTATTGCAAAATTTCATTTGTCACATTTCAAATGAATATCAAATCTATATACATGTGAAATACGGGTACAACACATAGCGATCTTCCTTTTAGAAACACGACAAAAAAAAATATAAAAAATTAGGGGTTAGGATTTTCAAATCACCTACATTATTAGCATTTGAGAAGAGACTAATGATTGTTAAAACGAATGTCCACTCCAGTACACACAAAAACAGCAAACATTTCACAAGTCAATATCTTCATTCATGGGCATAATTAAGCTCTGGAAATTTAACTGATGTTGGGGAATGACATCTCGCTGTCAAAAGTTGTGAAATTATCATACATGGAAGGTTTTTATTTTTGACATGCTATGAGACTTTTTGTGTGCTCTTTACGTGAAATTGCCCACATACGAATTGTTTTTTTTCTATTTGGCTTTGTTTATAAATATAACTTTTACCAAATACTCGCTTTCTGTAACAGTAAACAGAATATAAATAGGTTTAAGGGCAATACCCTTAGTGGTGATTATCGCAAAATAAATTGTTACAAACAGCGCATTTTTTCCTAATCAGAGGCCAACATTGCTTTGTATTAATCTAATAAATAAATATCAAGCTTTTATGTCATATGCATAATATGCTCACCTGACTCCAACCCAATACCAAGTGAAAAACCTTAACATATTCATATTGTATTATTAAAGTGAATATAATTATTATTTAATCGTCACATCTATAACAGCGTGAATCGATACCACAATAATTATGTTGTTGTGGAGTAAAATTACTTGAATTTCCTCAAATCTCACCTATTAGACAAACATACAGTTTGAAAACATGAATAGGAAGGTTAGACTAATCTTTATTAATTTAACACATCACCCCAGCACTCTAAATGCAGCAGTTGGAAAGAATAAGTCCCATTCAGATGACCGTGGTGTGCGAGCCGGTAGGGCGAGATTTGAACAAGTAATGCTTTGTTAGTGGTGCGGAATTTGATTAAATCTGCCATCAAAAAGTCGAAGTTAGGAGAGAAAAGTCTATTACATTTCAAAAGTATAACATGATATTAATAGGATGATACCACGTACATAGTTTATTGAACTGTTGATTTGCACTGAACTGAAAATAAGAAGATCGTTGTAGACGATTAATTAAAAAATTTTTTTTTAATATTTATTGTACATATGTTTATTTCTGTGGGCTTAATAGATAAACGTAAACAAAAAGACACATTGGATAATATACATGTACGTCGATTGTATTTTCAGTTATCTTGTATCTTTTTTTTTCCAGCTGCAAAAAAAACATACAGAAGGAATCAAAAGTGAGCGATTTACATATCTATGTTCACAATTTTTGAAGACACATATATAAATTGTGTGCTCTTAAAAATATATATATATATATATATATTTGAAATGGTTTTAAGGTTTTTGTGTATATTCTAATGTAAATATCATATGATATTTACTTTGTACTTTGTTTATTGCTATGCAATGTATGAAGATTAACATTATTCAATATTATTAGCTAATGACTACAATAAAGCCAAATGCCTAATTATTTTTCTATTACAGTTCAGTGTAATAAGCAATACCAACCAATCCTTTGATTTAACTCTACGTGTTTTATATTCCCTTTATCTTATTTGTAATAATTTTCGTTTCAGCGTGACAAAAGAATAACTTCCGAAAGCAATGCGAAGTTTTGGTGTGAAACAGGTCTAGACCAGGATGGTTTTAACAAAACCTTCCTATCTGAGTCTAAAGTTAATTTTACCGGCTTATTATAGTTATGCTACCGGACGTCCATACCCAATAAAAGTATGATGATTATACATGTATTACATTTACAAGATTATGTTATAAAACTATGTCCCTACAACGTTCATGCTATATTTAAATAAATGTTAATTACAACCTATTGAGCTGAGCTATTATTTCTAATCGTCATTTCAAGAGTTGGTGTAGTTTCTCACAAAGACTTTGTGCAAGGATATTTCTTACTGGAATTGATGGAGTTGATGAGAGAGTAAATAAGGAATGTGCAGAGGAGAGATACCTCCTCCATCAGAAGACAGATAGAAGAAGAAGACAGGGAAAACACGTTTTCCTTATACGGTGTGAATACCAAGACAAAACTCTGTGGTGAGTAGCATGATTACACCCCTGTAAATTATGTCTGAGCTTTTTTTTTATCTTAGTAACATATGGTCTCACCACCCCAAATGAGCCGAAATCCAAGGTTGTTGGCTACTGACTGGAGAATCCTTACCCAAATTACTGCTTTAAATGGTTGTTTCGGCTTCTGGCGAATTAAGAAAAATACAGGAATGTTGTAATTATGTGGATAAATTGTTAGCACACACTGTTTTCGCTATCTGTGATATGAGGTATAACTGTTATGTGTGATTCTCGGATGGACACATCGGGTGAGAAGGATTTGTGTCTTTTCTGGGAATGGGCGCAAGAATATTTGGGGAGATCTGGGCAAGCTGGACCTTTGTCCACATATGGGGGACTAGGTCAAAATCTAATTGGTGAGCATACCATTTTCGGAGCTGTTTTTCAAAAAGGACAGCATGTGTCTTATTATGGTGTGTCACATTGGAGTGTGGCTAGGGACGAAAGTGGTGAAATCGGCCCTGAGAATGTTGGCATTATACATGTATTTCAATGGGACTGCCATTTGGGATGGTGAGACCACATAAACAATAAAACCAGCAACACTTTGAACATGGTCATAACAGGTTTGGGGTCGATTGCAATTGGTGATTACGATTACAATAATTGAAAAAGACGATAACGGCCATAGTGGCTATTCAATGGATCTAATTTTTAGGTAGATGGCATAACTCAATTCTGATTATCACGCGAAACATGTCTGACGAATCTATGGTCACAACGCCTTTAAATAACAATGAAGATGTGTTTGACAGCGATGCTTATTCAATATGCAGTAACGCGGCAAGTATGGTGGTGGATGGGAGAGTGGTGGGTAATTAAGGACATTTTTAAACCTCGAGTAGAAGATCAGCGTTTATTACCCAGCAAACACTACGCGTTCCATAATGTCCGTACAATGTTGGTTCAGCGTCGTAGACAGTGGGTCTTTGTACCGACATTGTTATAGTATCATTGTTGAAGTATCGTGTCTGTTGGGTAGAGCATGGGGTGTAATAGGTCATCTACAGTAATAAGAAAAACAAAGTTCATGACAAATTGAAAGGAGCGAATTTCCATATATCATATACATATCATACAATGTTCAGAGAAAAGCTACTTTAAATGGACACCTTCAACAACTGAAAAAATGAAGACCGATTTTAAGGACTGGGTGTGGATGCTAAGTGGTAACAGCCTTCCAGGTAACACATTCGCCATATTATCTGATGGTCACAATACACTACTGGTATTGTGTATCTGATTTATGACATGAAATATTAATCACTTAAATTGTTAAATTATTATATTTATTTTATTTGTTCCAAACGTTTTTTTTTTTTGCAACTAGACATTGTATAATTTTGTGGAATGTCTTATATTTTCATTTTGAAGAGCAAAATAGAATTCAGTTCAAATACATTTCATAATGATGCATGTTGACATGTTGTCCGGGATGACAATATTTCTTTTTTTTTCTGGGGAAGAAAATTGTGCTCAGCTACCTCGACAATTGTGAAATGGGCTGCAACTACATGCAGCTCAGAACAAAAATCATGAATGAGCAGAAGAAACGTCAAAATATAATTAAAATGAGAAAAGGAAAAATGAACATCAGTTAAATTTTGACATTTGCAAAAATGAACATTACGCTAAATAATGCAAATTATCTCGGGAAAATAATATTCTGATTTTTTTTCTGAACGTACTGGGTAGGCAGTGGATTATAGTATTTAATTTTCAGTAGATTAAAGTGGCTGTTAGCAATATAACTAGCAGTATACAGTATCACTTTAAACTGTCTTAAATCATGCTCGTTTTTCTAAACCCGAAAATGTATTATTAGTGCAAATATAAATAACCAGATTTTTCTCTCAAGGTTGTGTAGACAGTGGTATAAATCAGACATAGTGTTTAAATAATTTTCCGATTCGTTTAGAAATTTGAAGTATCTTGAAAGAAATGCTTTAGGGGACGGTTAGAAATGTCTTAAAACTGACCGTTGCAATAATCACCTATTTTGTTGTGTAAAGCAAGTTTATTTGAGTGTGTTTCTCTTGCTTTTTTATTGAAGTATAGCCTATTGGAATTGGCTAAAATTGAGCTAACATTATCATGTCGAGCGTGACACACTAAAATCATTAAATGACATTTTTTTATTGATCCACCATTGTCAATTGTGGATCTCTACGGCGCATGCGCAAGCTGTGAACAATTTTTTAGCCATCTTTGATTATACCTGTTAAGAGTATAATCACGTAGCGGTATTCATGGCACAGTCCGATCTGTGTATTAAGTTCAAAAACCGTGAAGTTTTAAACTTCTGAGGTTTTTTGGTAGGGCTATTTCTACTCGATCGCGGGAAAAACGGAGCCCATCCGGGCTCTGTCGATGTGTTTCTGTCGATCGCTCACTATTCTCAGCGATTCTATTTCTAAATATTAGTTTGCTTTCACTTTGCTCTTCACTTAAGCATGTTAAGTGTGAATCTGTAGAGACACAAAAAATTGTCTTCGAATTGGCACTTAATGTTAAATTATGATAGATATTTATTGACATAAAGAAAAGTCATTACTGACTTATTTGTCATAAAAATGATGGAATATATGTACATGTATAATTATACAATATGGTTAATTTGCTAAAATCACACGACAATTTACATGGTATCACATACTGAGTTAAAATCTTGTTAAAAGGCATGGCCACAGTAAAACACTGGATATTGAGATGAAATAACAGATAATTGATTACTACTTGAACAATATATGTGAACGTAGGGGGTCTATCATTTTGTTTCCCGCACCAAAACCAATGGAACTCATTTAAACAATTTTAGTTCCAAGAGATATTATAGATCAATTCGTGGTGCCGTCATTCAAGCAGTAAAAGGTTAATTTGATTTTTATTGACCTTGACACCATTCCATCAGTGTAAATTAGTAAAAAAGGACTTTGCAATGGGCTGAGTTCTCTGGGCAGGATATTTCCACCCGTCAGACATGTGATGTCGCAAGCTTTGTTCACTTGAGCACACACATCGGTTTCAAAGTTGTTGACTTTTACATGTCACACAATATAGTTTTAAACGTTAATATATATGTTGCTGGTATAAATGGTATATGTAGCTGCCCATAAAATACAGTACATACAGTACAACTCATCCCATCAAATGATTAGAAAAAAATACACAACGGTATAATCAAAATATGCGGAAAATCAACAATATATTGGAGATGCATTTAAATTTAATTATGTAATATGTGCACAACTGTCGGAACAGTTTATTTTTGTCTACATTGGGGATATCATTCAAGTATAAATGTGAATGCTAATGAATATAATGCATTTCAGCATTTTGTCACTGCAGAAACTGTTTATGTTAACCCTTTCAGTGCGGGGACCGACTCCATGCGTCAGAATCTGACATTTAAAGTTAATCCCCGCACTGAATGAGTGAAAATATCATAATGGCCGTAGACCCATAACGTAAGTATTCAAATGAGCCGGAAAGAACTAACTAAGATATTTGTGATTACTTCAAATTAAAAAAACCCTTTTGTCTCCATGGTTTCTATACAAATATTTAACGTTTTAATGGCTTATTATCCTGTTTATTCTACTACTCTAATAGCTCTATGTTGATCACTAGACTTTAAACTGTCAGTGCAGAACCTTCAATTTTCACAATATTACACAGATTGCCATAGGTTGACGATTTTGTTATTTATTTTACCAGCTCACTTATGGGTCTAGACATTAAAGTGGATTAATGATAGGCAGTAAATGTTTAATCTTCATCAGTATCATTGTCTGCCTCATCTACATCAGGCAAATCCACTCTATCTCTGGTAGATTTACTCGATGGAATACTTTTGTAGAATGCATGATATTGAAATGGAAATGCAAGTGACTGACAGAGTGATATCAGGTCTTTCTTTTTCTCATCCGACACTCTAAGCCTGGCTTATTATTTCTGTTTGATGATCTTTTCAGATAATTCATTAGCGGGTCTACCACGCTTGGTCAATGTTCGCTGAACTGATATTTCTTTAAAATCACTATCAAAATCTTCTTTGACTAGAAGCGTGTGTGGCTTCTCATTGCATACCTTTACCACTTTACCTTTCATCCAGTTAACCGTCTCTCCTTGTCTTGTTATTTTTACGCTCCTACATATTCTCCCAGCAAGATCCTTTAAATCGTAGATGTTGGTATGTTTTAGTGGAACAACAGTGTAAGGGCTGCGTCTTCTAGCTATGCGAAGAGCAGTGTCCCATTGACTTACAAGTATTCGGGTGTTCTTTGAATGATAAAATACATTTACACCTACCTTTGTCTATTTTTATAATCAGGGGGACAGGAGCTGAACCTGGAAAGTGGGTCTACAGTTTTTCATGTTATATAGGTATTGTACTCTATGAAACCGCGTGATGGCATTCTCACAGCATTGAGCATTTTTAAATAACAAGTTTTACATTTTTTCGACTATCGCGGTACACAATAGTGGTTTTAGGTGATCGGGAAAAAACTGAAAGTCCCTGTATATATTCACATAACTGATAGCTATTAGTTTGATTGTTTGTATATTGATGTATATTAATAAAAAATATCATTGGGTCCAAGGTCAAGGCTATAATTCAAGTTCAAAGGGCAATAATTTAGGTCAAACATGCTTAATTCATTATCGTTTGTATATTACATCCTCCCCATTTGTATATGTTTTGCTGGGATAATTATACCATTATATGGCTTGAATTGTGTAGCAATGGATTATACGTTGCCATTATATTGTATGATCAACATGATTCACTAATCCAATGTTGGGCCATCATCTGTGACGCTGTCATGACATTTAACATTTTTGTTTCTTATTTATAGTTCCAATATCACAATATATCTATATATGACTATATGGATACATCAATTATCATTATGTGATGTAATAATTCAGAGGTTACTGTACCTGCTAAACTACCAAAATTGTACGTAATCGTTATTTAAATTTTTTTCATTTATCTTAAACAAGTTTAATAATTAGCAATGACACCACTACCTTCGACATCATGTTATTTGCTATATATTTGTATTAAAGCTGCTATTACCTTTCGGTTCATTGTTTGTTTCATCATCTTTGTTATAGTCCATGAGCCAGGCAACTTTTCGGTACCATCTCAAGGGACTAATTGTCAATGTATTTTTCTGAAAGGTATGCATCTGTAGCTCAAATGTCTGGTGGCCGTGTCAAGCTGTCTCAGAATGACCTAATTTGTGTATCAACCGCTAAACGCCAAAAATCGTCATTTCCATAGTTACATATTAAATGGCTACTCCTCTAGTGTGGGCATTTTACCTGGTCAAAAGTTGGGAGAAACGATTTTTTTTTTATGTATTGCTACCAAATAATGTTAAAAAAAATTATGGCCTATAAATAAGTCTAATTTGCATATCGTCGTTGACGGTGCAATATGGCGTATGTGGGTGTTAGGTAGTTTTGAGATAAATGGAAGTAACTGACTGGTGAGGCCAAAAATGTGTAATTTCAATGTTATGACTCCTTGCGATTTAGAGCATAGAATTCTACGTCAGAATCAAATTAATTTTGTTAGTTTGTATCTTGCATAATATATAAAAAATACGATTGTCTGATTTTTATCCACATACGCCATAATACTTGACGTCCATATATTTTACATACGTCATATTACTTGTCTGATACGAGCACATATACGCCATATTACTTGTCCGATACGAGCACATACGCCATATTGCCTGTCCGTTACAATACATACTTGTCTATTACGTTACACATACGCCAAATTACCCCCATACATTGACATTTTTCGTTAAAACCCAGAAATGTTTCAAATATTGTTTTTCTGTTGTGTCAATACAATTGTTGTAGGTGTATCAATAAAAAATAAGAAAAGTGGATGTAATAAAATGCATCTAGATCCCTTATTCAGAATCGATCATAAGTTAAGCTGATAGCTAAGTAAATCCTATCCAGTATACTTTTGTAGTGATGTAGCGATTTAGTGCATCTCGCGGAAAGTGGGTTAAAGGTCCATACCCAGGCTATAATCATAAAACAATCAGTGATTTTATTTTGGCTTCTTAATATGACCATATGATGTATTTCTTATTTTTGACATGCCTAACCTGCTAACTGGTAAATGCGCAGCACAAAACTTTAATCCAGACACAGGATTCGAAATTCAAACCCTGTCGGTCTGAGGCCACGGAGGCTCCCCACAATATATAAAATCATTACGTGTGAGCAGGGAAGAAAATTTGAAACTTGAATGCCACAGCGGTTTAATGAAAACTAGAGGTTCAAATTAAGTTATTATCATCACTTCTGGATACCCGATGTACTCTAGAAGGTACCCATGAATCATGCTCCATGTGCACTGAGCATTCCGATGTGGTTCATTCAGTTCAGCTGTGGCCTCATAGACTGGGATAAGTGACTCCTGCCTGGGCCGGATTCTGGTCATCGTAATTGTCAGTGGCGGATCCAAGGGGGGGGGGGTGGTTGTGGGGGATTTAAACCCCCCTCAGAAAAAAATCATTACCTTATTTATGGGTTTCCTTATGATTTGGTGATATACTGAGTGAGAAACAGTGCCCAATATGCCTTAGATTCTAAAGAACGAGACCGTGACACAAAAATTGAACGTAGTTCACGTTTAACCTAACAAATCACACATCAGTTACATGTCTCAACTTTGTATCCAATATATGCATCACCTAGCTCGTAACGCTGATTCTTTGCGACCTTGTGTTTTTAGCAGGGGGTTGTTTTCGTGGTGTTTGGGAAATATTTGTGATTTAAAATAAATGTTTCATACTGGGCAGTATCTCTTAATCGTTCGTCATGCTCATCATTCTGAACTACATATACTGAACTAAAACTGAGATCACAATTAATTTCTATAACCGCATCACCTTGTTCGCATTCAACTTCTATTTCAAAAGGGATAGAGGTATCAACTATTAGTAATTGGTCACCAACACGTTCACTAAAATCAGACGTACCATAGTCTGAATAATTGTCTGAAAACATTGCTTCTATTATTGATTTCGGAAAGTATTATTTTGTGCAACATTTTCTGGTGTTTCTTTAAAAGGTGGGAATATCATTTTAGCTAGGTCGTCAAATACGGTCTCATTGGCATGGCGAAGTCATTGATGCTATTAGTTTTGTGCTTCAAGGTGAAGGTCATGTACTGGGTCAAGGTCATAAGTCATTTCAAGCCCGCTGTAGTAGGCCCCTACCAATCGCGCAGTTTAAAATTTATCTTCAATATCCTCGCACATACAGTGTCACCCCCGACCGATGCACCCCCACACCATGATTATTGGGTGGTGTTTTGCTGAGCTTGATTCATGCACTCTGGGAGAAACCTCTCATTGTGTGTCCTCCAATCTCTACCACGCCCATCGTAAGAATCTGCTTTCATCTGAGAAGACGAGCATCGCCGGCCACTAGTCATCTAGGGATGAGACTTTATGAGTGATGGTAGTGTACTTGGAATTACCATACTTGGTGTATCATTTAGAAACTAGTACTACCATGAATGGTAAATGATGGATGCTTAAGCTATAAGGGATTTAACGGCGATACATAATATTTTATTTCTGTTAAATACGAAATTTACACCAAAGAGCTAAGTTTGTATTTTATCCTTTCAATTGAACAATTTCCAACGTTTTTTAGTGAATACAGCAGGACTTCTCGCACATGTAAACTGTATATAGTATAAATGTTTGTTATTAATTTTACATTCTCTGTATTTTTTTAAAAGTGATCTTGACCACGGAAGAAGTTATCATAGCCACATTGAAAGTTATCTCAGGAACTACAAAAGTGATCTAGACCACTTAAGAAGTGATTACAACCACTTTAAAAGTTATCTCAGCCACTACAAAAGTGATCTTGGACACTGATGAAGTGATCACAGCAACCTCAAAAGCTATCTCAGTCACTACAAATGTGATCTTGGCCACTGAAGAAGTGATCACAGCCACTAAAAAGTTATCTTGCCCCTGAAGAAGTGATCACAGCCATTTTAAAAGTTATCTCAGCCACCACAAAGGTGATCTTGGCCACTGATGAAGTAATAAAACAGCTACTTTAACAATTATTTAAACCACTACAAATGTGATCTTGACCACTGAAGAAGTTATTACAACCATTTGAAAAGTTATCTGAGTCACTACAATAGTGATCTTGTTCATTGATGAAGTGATTACAACCATAATAAAAGTTATCTGAGCCACTACAAAAGTGATCTTGGCCACTGATGAAGTGATCACAGCAACTTTGTAAATTATTTAAACCACAATAAAAACACATTCAAAGTTATCGAAGCCCAATCACTTTATTAGCAGATAAATATGACCATTGACCTTAGTTTCGGGGACCCTATCAATAGATACGATGCGCATAGAGCTTCTTCTGTCAGTTTGATACAGAACAAGACTGTTGGTTGTTGACGGTCCCTAAACTACTGGTAGTAGATTTGTGCTCAAGTCTGTCCAAACAGAAATGTCATTAGCTGATCAGCAAATGCCCTTGTCCAGCATAATCAATCAGCTTGGTTATCTCTGGTTTTTAACAAAACATATCGAAGTACAGGCAACGTGATGACAGTAAAAAATTGGCAAAATCACTGTCGTATGCTGTTTTCGATGGTCCAAAACAATAGTGGGTCAAGTCGACTTGACGGCGAAATTGTGTTTATCTTTTTGCTTAGAACTACAGTTTGATAAATCCACTTATCAGCATGTAGACTTGGACTTATAATTATGAAACACACAGCGATTGGAATTTGACAGTAGATCAAGTGAAGTTATCAGAGTATTTTTTACCTGCAAAAGTGATTTACAGAAGCAAAATTTGGATCAACAAGACACCAAGTTGACTTAGCGCTTTGTTACACCAGGAACACAGAATATACAGAGATTGTTCCTAGATCAACAATAAACTAAGTCCAGGCATTTCCCCTGTGTTGTCTCCCCATGTCTCAGAATAAGAATGCGCTAAGTGCACTTGCACCATTGTTCTCCCAGAAACAGAGCCCATAAGCATATAACACGAGAATAACAATGTGTCAAGTCGACTTGGTCCTGTGTTGAACAGATATTATGCTGATATGTGCTCCTTTTCCGGAGAATAACAATGTGTTAAGTCGACTTGATCTGTTGTTTTAACCTGAATTTGGAATAAATTCAAACTTTATACATATTATAGATGACTTAGCTGGTTATTATTCTAAAGGCCAAAAATGTCACTTAGCACACTAATGTTTTAACCCATCGCTTTGACCTTTATTTACCTTTATAACACAACAGTTGTTACTTGTTTTTCTCTTCATATATATAGTTCAATATGTGACTTCCATTTTGGTGGCAGAATATTTACTTTTTAACGACTGTTGATAAATATATGGAAAATTTTGTCACTCACATTCCATATTTCAATCTAGGCCATGTACAACAACTACACCCCCAGATTTAAAAAAATCCATACAATAGATGTTATTACCAATATGTGTCTTACGTTCTAGTTGAGGTTATTCTAGAGGTTTTATGCTATTATTCTAGCAATTTAAACCTTGGTTAGTTTTATTATTCAAAAAGTGACATAAAAGTACATATAGTGTGATGGCGAAACATTTGCTAAATCACTGTGGCATGCAGTTGTGACCTTTGTTTACCTTCATAACTTAGAGATTGTAATAATATTTTCCTACATATATATTAAGCATTAAAAACATTACATTTTGGTGCCAGAATCTTTAAAAATGATTGAGTATTGACAAATATATTACCAATTATGTACACATACTTCATTTTTTTGTGATACCATACAGTACACCCCTCCCTAGCCTAAAATGCCCCTAAAAATGACTGATACCACAATTTGATTGTACACACCACCTGTTCTAGAAGGTTCATACTACCATCTTATCAACTCAAACCTTGGTTACTTTTGGTGTTGAGATAAATCCGTTTTTAAGCGTCTTTCAGGATTTCTCTCCTGGACTATCACGCAATACTTGATTCCCCTGTGATTTTGGTGGTATCTTACACCTGTGCTATCACTTTATCACTTATGTATAATGGTTTGCTTCAAATACACCCCACACACAAACTATGATATCAGATATGAAGTCAGTCAGGGTGTCTCAATGTGCCCCAAAACTGTCTCAAGCTGCCCGCAGTCTATCTCAAGGTGCCCCGAAAGTATCTCAAGGTGCCCCCACTTTTTTCAGGCACATCTTGAATATTGTCACAAATGAAGTCTCTGGGGACGTGAAAGTTCACGACTCTGGTTCACCACAGCCAAAAACATAATGAAACAAAACCAAAATTATTCAAATCAGACCTGTGGATCCAATGTTATGGAAAACATACTTTTTATGGCGGCCATCTTTAAAAATGGCAGCCATTTTGAATTTTTGTTCTTCAAAAGTGTGGACGATAAGGGGAGTCAATGTCAAGTTTGGTGCTCGTATCAACATTTGAAATATCATTTTGCTTATCACACAGCCTTGACAAAACAGAATTTCAGTAAAAAAATAGGGGTTTCGGGTAAGGTCAAGCTATGGCGATTTTCACAATTTCGCCTGGGAGGATTCCTTAGGACTTTTTTGTGTTATAGACTATATGTCTCTGAAACCAAAACAGTAACAAAACCTTGTAGTTTGTTTTAGGTTGACCCCTTTTTTCTCGTAAAATACCTGGACTATCTGATAAAAGTTTTATGCAAATCCATTTATTACTTCGTAAATATGCCTGCTGACGGATAGACAGACAGACAAACCATCACGACCAAAATCACGACCATAACATATACACTTTGCGAACGTATGCCCACAATTATACATTATAATATTATCGCATCGATATATATAAAATTATTAATTATTGCGATCATAGACTTATCAAATAGAACTAGACATACTATTTCCAATAGTGGCAAATATAGATTAGGTTAGTGCTTTCTATAAATATTGATATTTTTAGCACTGTGGAAAACCATTATTTTGCATCCCGATTGACGTGATTTTATAAAACGTGTTAAATAAAAATGATCAATGTTGTGAGAATGCCATCGTGTAGTGTTCTATGGAGTACAATACCTATATAACATGAAAACAATGAGGAAAAAAACTTTGGACCCACGTTCCAGGTTCGCCCAAAAATATGCATTTGACCCTCTGACTATTACATCAAGAGGTGAATGAGAGACTGCTAAATACATGATCCAGCTGATCTCATTAGCTTTATTTTGTCATCTTCGCTCATTCCTACACCTGACACATGATCCATAATTATGCAAAATAGACACAACCCCATGCATTCCAGGTTCACAACATCAACTTTGCTGAACATGGACATTCTTTTATCCCAAAAAATTTCAACGAGGCGACGTTGTATATGTTAATCTAATATACTAGCTGTCACATATTTTGGAATATAATTATGTAGAGGTTAAGCTGTTCAGGAATATCACTAAATGTAATTAGACATCTTGAGCCCACGAGATAATTCGTACAAACATCAATTTTATTGCCAGCCATAAAAGCTGTTGTTTTCCTAGGTCCACTGACATTGCCGGCGAAATACAAGCAGTGTTCGACTGAAGTCGGCTGTGAATATTCTGCGATTTGAATTGTATAAATTTAATATCTAAGTCGTCTTACAACGGTTTGCTATTAGCGACAGGTCGGAGATCAAACAGAGGAAATTGAGGGGTGAAATTTTTGGCGATTACTCGCCGTTTTGTAAGTCTCACATCAGTCGGGGATTAAAGCGAATTGGTCTGAGAGCAGTTTGAGAAAAGGCTCTGGAGTCTCAGTGGAGTCGCCGACTTTTTAGATGAGTAGATATATAAAAATATCCACTCGAACCCCCCAAAAAATTCAAACAAAACGTTTCTCAACGGTTTTCTATCCTACTGGATATAGTGAATAAAGTTGAGAAACATTTTGTTTTAATTTCTTGGGGGTCAGGTGGTATCTCGACCCGTCTATTTATGAAAAGGGTCTCAATAAGAATCTAAACAGCGACCAATCAGGGAGTGTTATTATAGTAAAAGTCACTTTAAATCTGTCACTTTCGCGTTGCATGTTTTTCGCTCATAGCTCAAGCAATTTTCATCCGATTTTCATGAAATTTGAAAAGCGTTAGTTTCTAGTCTTACGGCACCTGCCCTGAAAATTTCAGGGATAAATATTATGTAGTTTAAAAGTTAGACCATTTGACACATGTAGTTTTTGCGAATTATGACGCCTATTTTACGAAATTTTCAGGGTAGGCGCCGGAATAGTTGAAAAGAGTGCTTGCCAAACGTCAGGAAGCCAGGACACTATAGGTTGACTTGGCGGATATAGTTTTTCTCTCGTTTGATTCTGGGGAATAACATGCTCCAGAATCTAAAACTGGCTGGTAAATGGAGTTTACCATTAAGTATTTTTTTAATTCAAGATGGCCGCCAAGATGGCCGTCAAAATAGGGTTTTCACAACAATAGATCTAGTTCATAAACTAATGGACCGATTTTCATAATCTTTTATTATTATTATTATTATTTTGGTCATGCTCGAGCCGGTAAACATAATTGAAAGTACCTCGAGGTCAATTTAAAGGTCAATTGAAATGATCAAGGTCATTTTTTATCGTTTTTTACTTTCAATCACATAATAGTGTTGTTTTGAGCTGATGATTGCGCTAAAATACCAATACTTTATTTAAAGCATTGAATAAACTGAAATAAATTAGACTTGTTGAAATGACCTTGAAGTTGACCTTGGAGTGACTCGGGGATATTTTTAATGACTCGGGCATGTCCGAAACCACACAAAACGACCCTAAGATCATCAAAATCGGTCCATAACAAAAGGTTTCTCAACGGTTTTCTATCTTACTAGATATAGTGAATGACGTTGACAAACCTTTTGTTTTCATTTTTTGGGGGGTCAGGTGGTATATCGACCCGTCTATTTATGAAAAGGGTTTAAATAACAATTTAAACGGCGACCAATCAGGGAGTGTTATTAGTCAGGAAGCCAGGACACTATATGTTGACCTGGCGGATATAGTTTTTTTCTCGTTTGATTCTGGGGAATAACATGCTCCAGAATCTGAAACCGGCTGGTAAATGGAGTTTACCACTGAGCATTTTTTTAAATTCACGATGGCCGCCAAGATGGCCGTCAAAATAGAGTTTTCACAGCAATAGATCTAGTTCATAAACTAATGGACCGATTTTCATTATCTTGTTTTTGTTTTTATGATTTCGGTCATGCTCGAGCCGGTAAACATCATTTAAAGTACCCCCGAGGTCATTTGCAAAGTCAATTAAAACGATCAAGGTCATTTTTTACCGTTTTTTACTTTTAATCACAAAATAGTGTTGTTTTGAGCTGATGATTGCACTAAAACACCAATACCTTATTTAAAGCATTAAATGAGCTAAAATAAATCTGACTTGTTATAATGACCTAGAAGTTGACCTTGAAGGGACTCGGGGCTATTTTTAATGACTCGGCACCCATCTTGAATTTTGAAAAATGCTAAAGGGTAATCTCAATTTACCAGCTGGTTTATGTTCAAGGGACTTATTGAGCATCATAATCAAGTGAGAAAAAACTATATCAACCAAGTCAAGGTTTACCCTGACAATCAACTTTGGCTACCTGACTATATGGTACTGTTGTGAGACAGGTTGGAGTCAGTCCCAGAGCGGGGGCAGTCCAGTTGCAGACAAACTTGCGACGGATCAATCGCAAGGAGCTTTAGGGGTGTCCGGCGAAGCTGCTTATGCTCATAATGTCCCTGTGTACCGTGCAGACCTTTTTGCGATGGTCTAAAGTAAGTAAAATGTTTGCTTTACTTCTCTTGTCTTCCTTTGATCCGTCAGTATACACCTTCCGGTGCCTCGGAAATCTACAAAATAGCTCTAGCAACATGCTCTGGAAGACAAGGGGACAGGTGTCTCCTTTCCTGAGATCTGAGAGGTTAAAAAGTATATTAGGCTGTTGAAGAAGCCAAGGTGGACACTCTGGTGGGAGCACAACGCTAATTACGTCGAGCTCCACCTCCATGTCCACCAGATGGGGTTGGAGTCTTATACCCAAAGTAGGTATAGTCTGGCTTGTTATTAAACAGTCTCTTGTACTCTGGGTTGACAACACACGAGTATGCGGGGTTCTCAGGATTTGCTTTCATTTTCATATAGTATTGCAGGCTCAGCTTCAACCGGCGAGTCTCTAAAGAGGGCTCACCGGTCTCCACCTGAAGATTTTCAATGGGTGATGTTCGAAATGCCCCTGAGCATAATCTCAAACCTTGGTTCGCGATTGGATCAAGTACTGCTAAGTATGATCGTCTCGCTGAACCATAAACAATACAACATTAATCCAGTTTGGATCTGATGTGAGACCGGTAAATTCTCAGTAAGGTTGTCCGGTCACCACCCCAATCCTTGCTGGATATAACTCGTAGTAATTGTAATGCTTTCCTACACTTATCTTTCATATATTTGATGTGTGGAATAAAATTGAGCTTCTTGTCGAAGAAAAGACAAAGAAATTTGACCTGCTCTTCAACAGGAAGCTGTTGTCCATATAGTTTGAGATTAGGCTCAGGCTGTAAGCCATTTTTGTTACAAAAATGTACACATAAAGTTTTTGTGGGAGAAAATTTAAAGCCGTTCTCATCCGCACAAGTCACCAACTTATCGAGGCAACCTTGCAGGCGCCGCTCAATTATTGCCATATTGCTTGACTGGCAGTAAACAGCCAGATCATCAACAAATAACGATTTTTCAATATCTTCTGGTAAAGCATCAATTATACTGTTTATTTTAACGGTAAATAGAGTTGGTGAAAGGATTGTGGGACACCCTCCTCTTGTGGATTTAGTGAAGAGTGGGTGTTGTCCAACAGACTTTAAATTTTCTCCCCTTTAAAAAATTGTCAATGAATAAGGGTAATCTACCCTTCAGGCCCATTTCATGGAGATCTTTCATGATACCACCCTTCCATGTGGTATCATAGGCCTTTTCTAAATCTAAAAATATTCCAACTGTATGTTGACTTTTTACAAAACCTTGACGGATATAAGTCTCCAGTCTGACCAAATGGTCTGTGGTGCTTTTGCCTTTTTAAAAAACACATTGATATTTAGTTATTATGTTATTGTCTTGCAAAAACCATGTGAGACGATGATTGATCATGCGCTCCATGATTTTGCAAAGACAATTTGTCAATGCTATTGGCCTGTAATTATTAGGATCCGTTCGATCTTTTCCAGGTTTAGTGACAGGGATCACTGTTGCTTCTCTCCATCCATCTAGAAAATCCTGAGATTGCCACAGGTTATTCAAGAGTAGAAGCAACAGATCAAGTGATACATCAGGCAAATGTTTCAGAAACTGGTAATGAATTTCATCAGGGCCAGTTGCCGAATCAGTTGCCTGAGCGATAGATTTAATTAATTCTCGTTTAGATAAATCAACATTGTACTTTTCGTCATTATCTGACTCAAAGTCCAATGTGTCTTCCTTCTCCTTGTCCCTAATCTTTCGAAATGTTTCCTGATAATGATCTGACGATGATTTTGCAGCAAACGATGTTGCAAGCGTTTCTGCAATATCCGTTTTATTGGTTATTGTGTCAGAATCAATGACAAGGTACTTGATGGTTTTATCTTTCCTCTTGCCACTGATTTTTGAGATGGGCTAAAATTTATATCATGTATATAATGTGCATCTGGAGATGTTAATTGAGTCCTCAACCCTCGGTGGAGATTAATCCTATTAGTTGATCAAATTTGTGCGGACGTTTGCTTCACCAGCACAACTGCATTAGACAAGAAACAGTTCGCATACGATCACCTTGAAGTTTCCTGTGTGTATAAATCACTAACCTGTGCAACAGTCCTCTCATGGCTTTTCACTGACAGCCACGCTAGAGACGGAATTTCTGTCTAATAAATCACACACTAGACCTATAGCAATTTGTTGTTGATATGGCCTAATTACTTTACACTTAAACCAACATTAGTGATATTTTTAAAATAAAAGCAGTTGAATATATATATATGCCTAGAAACCTAAATGTGTGACACAAAGGAATTATCAATCACTGACGATCATCGTCTGTAACTTTGTGTTAAATCTTTCCTGGTCACTATACTAGTAAATTATGTGCTTTGCTCTACATATAACTTTTTGTGGCTGGGCTTTAGCCCGGGCACGTTATTGACAGAGTTTGTGGGACATAAAGTGACGTCATTTCATTCATAAAACTGATAGATGGGTGATTTCCATTCATAAATCTGACCATTGGCCTTAGTTTTGTGGACCCTATCAATAGATACGGATACACATACAGCTTCTTTAATCAGTTTGATACAAAACAAGACTGTTCGATGTTGACGGTCCCTAAACTACTGGTAGTATTTTAGTTATCAAGTCTGTCCTAACAGAAATGTCACTGGCTGATAAGCAAAAGCTCTTATCCAGCATAATCAATCAGCTATGTTCTGATTGGGCGCAACTTATGCAAATTACAGGGCCCGGTAACAAGCATTATTCTGGGGAGAAGTGTTTGTCTCCAGCTCACTGATTAGCCAGCAATGACATCATTCAAAATGTGACACAATAGCTGACATTCATCTCCAAATATGGTAGGCCCTATTGGTCTCAAGGATTCCCCTCCTGGGACATATTGCATGCTGATTGGCCAACAATGACATCATTTTTAAAATATGACCTCTGTAACTGACCTAATCTCTGAGGTCAGAATTATCTGTACACAGGGTTCCCCTAAAGATCTACGCTTGCCGTAAAGCTACAGACGACCTCCACTCAGGGGGGGTAGCGTTCATTTATCACGTGACCTGAGACTACTTACTTCCGGTTTCTAGCCACGTGCTCCAATTTTTAATGTCAAAAATGGGCTATTTTCTTATTAAAATTAAAGTAATTAAAACTATAAAATAAACCTTGGCACTTACAATTCTGTTTTATAGGCAACTTTTGTTTCGCAATACACCACGCGCTCGATTTTTGATAGAGTCTGGCTTTTGCTACGACCATTCTACACCACGTCTGAGTGCGCGTGTACTCGTTTGTTTACAAATGAAGAGGTGACTAAATGGGTCGGTACAGAAAATATTTGGGACAATAACCATATTTGGCATTACTAGGTCGATTCATACGCATTCATAGAAGTCAAATCTACCAAAGATCCCGCAAGATCCCAGCATTTTCTTGTACAACAAAGTGATTTTCTGATGGTACTATCAGACGGTTTTTTCGTGTTTTTTTCAACCGGAAGACTGATAAACGACACGAGAATCACAGACAATTGTCAACATTATATAGAATTATATTCAGATTATTGAATTTTGAAGTACTTTTTTGTTTATCGTTGGACTATATCTTCAACTACTGGTGTTAGCAGGCCAGTGGTAAACAAATCTGCGAGCACATGGCCGATTTTTTAGCCACAAAAACATGAAATAACGATGTTTATTAGTGTAAATATCGCAAATATCGGGGCTATCGGACTCCCAAGCTGAAAAGGATCAGCCGTAGATGAGCTCATCCAAGCCCAGTTAACTAAATCTAGCCGTGACATGATGAACTGAGTCTTTTTCGTCCATTTATCAGACTCCGTATTATTTTTTTTTGAGAGACTCAGAGAGACTCAGTCAGTCACTGTCACTGAGTGTCAGTCAGTGAGTCAGTCTCAGATAGGCCTAGGACTATAGTCAACATTGTCAACCTGTCCCGCCCCGTCTAGCCTCTAGCAGTCTAGGTAGACTACATCACAAAAAATTGAAAGTGTACTATAAAATTATGCTGACCAAAATCTGAGCTGAATTGAAAAAAAACGTCCAAAAGATATCACCTTAAATGCTCAATTTTGCAAATTGAGAAAGGAATACAGAATCCAAAACATGACCCAGCTGAAGAAAACTACCGAGATGATGACGCTGTTGAGAGTTTTAGTTTTTAGATACATCAGGGCACCAGTGGGACGAGAGCCCCACAATACAGTAACAGTAGCAAATATACCACATATGATATGCACATAAAAATCAGAAATTTGAACATAGGCCTAGCCTCCGGCCCCTGGTTATCTTTCTTTTTTTTTTAGTCCACGAGAGGGTCATGGAAAAAAAAAAATTTGATGAATTTTCATCCTTATGGCTATGAAACTTCCATTTGTACCCTCGGTGCGCCCCATTAGGAAGCGTAGGGCCGCCAAAACTTCAACCAGGCAAACAAAACTTCAACCAGGTTTCACCCTGGGCAAACTAGTGCAGCCTCCCCCGGGTATCTCAATTCTTAGATTGTTATGTGCATATGTGGTATATTTGCTACTGTTACTGTATTGCGGGGCACTCGTTGGGTGCCCTAATGCATCTAAAAACTAAAACCCTCAGGAACGTTCATCTCAGTAGCTGATCTCAGTAGTTTTCTTCAGCTGCTTCAAAATATTCAAGTGTCTGGGTGATGTTTTGGATTCTGTATCCCTCCTGCCATTTGCAACATTTGAGGTCAACCCTGTTGGACGTTTTTATAATTTAGCTCCGATT
The DNA here is from genome assembly GCA_964017125.1 of Flabesymbios commensalis. Classification (NCBI taxonomy): domain Eukaryota; kingdom Metazoa; phylum Annelida; class Polychaeta; order Terebellida; family Flabelligeridae; genus Flabesymbios; species Flabesymbios commensalis. The sequence continues at coordinate 42,640,873 of OZ024918.1, forward strand.
TTGATCTAGCACAGCGTTTTTTTGCTCAGTGAAAACTGAAATATGGTCAAATATTTAATTTATCTTGTGGGCAGTTACGAAAAAAAGTCCAGCCTTTCCCAGGTATCTCAATTCTTAGGGAGTCCCACATTGTTCTGTCCAAATGGCTTTAATGATGGCCTCCAGAACTTCCTCATCTGTCAGTGGACATATATAGTCTATTTTCATTTTTTGCATTTTTTTACAAAAATTAAAAAAAATGCACCTGTGTAAAAAAAATTATCAGAAGGGGCCACAGCATGCCTGTTCCACTTACCTCTTCAAGCATTTGTTGCAGCTCTTATGAAATTAAAGGCGAGAGCTGGCATCATTTCTCGTAATTGCGAGAGATCTAATGATGAGAACCCCCAGAACAGGTGATAAAAGTGCCATTAAAACAAATAACTCTTTTTAATTATACAATGATGGCTTCATTTCTATGCTTTGCTGTTGAAGAATGTCACGGAGCGGTGACAGCTCGTGATTAAATGAAAGGAAAAGCTACATATAATGATGTGGTTTAGGAATGTATTGTGCCTATTTTATCAAGATAAAGTCCAGGACAAATATCGATAAACAATATGGTCTGAAATTTGATAAAAAGAGTAATAAAAACTCCAAAAGTTGCAGTTTTTCAATTTTGCATTTGTGAAAGAGTGTGGGAACAGTTGTGGAGTGCAGAATAGATTCAGCTTTGCTAACAGCAAGTTCTTCCACTTTACTTGAAGGAGAGATTATTTCAATTGACATATTATTTTTATTTATCTGAAGTAGCATTCATACGCATATATGTTTTAATTTTAAAAATATTTTTTTAATTTTTAATCCAATTTTTGTGAAGAAAAACAAACAAACATACAAAGCAGAAAAATGTTACTTTTATTACAGTACATGTATCACACATATTGAAAAAAACATCACCTACCAATTAAACATGTTGAAAGAAACATAGAATCTGTTAACGTGGCATGGAAAGAATAGTCAGCATGTCCTAATCCATAATCTCAACTTTACATTGTACCCCAGGTTACTCAAGAACAATATTCAGGTCACCAATCTTTGAACCAGTATTAATATGGATGTAATACAAATTGTAAGTGTAGAGATATCATGATTACAAAGTTTTTCTTTTATTAGCCTGTGACCTTGAAAAATAGGTCAAGGTCACCCATTTTTGAACTTGACCTAGACTTTCATGAGGTCTATCACTGGTATTAATATGAATCTGTTAGTCTCAGTTTGTATTCAATTATTGTGATGACAAGAACGACCGGATGGGTGGAAAACACGAAAACATAATGCCTTCCCTCGCTCCACGGCGGAGGCATAAAAATCTTTAGGCCTACAATTTAAATTTAAACATTTTTTACTTGCCAATCAGGCAAGTGCAACTAGTATGTGGTCAGATCAGATATTTTGCGCCCTGGAAACTAATACACCTGAAATTTTTGTCAGAGAATTTTAATTTCTGATCTGGTTGTCCACTGGAAAACCTCATTTTCAGCCTCATCTAGAATGCTGCCAGGGACCTACAATTTTGGAGTCTCATTTAATCACAAAATGTTTCAATGGTTGACTAAAGATGTTCTGTAACACAATATAGTTTCAAAGTTGTATAAATTTGAATTAATTGTGAATTTACTGAAATGATGTGAAATATAGGAGCTACTCTTTTTAAAATAGATTATGTAACATAGTAGGAAAAATAGCGAATCTATAGCAGGGCTGCAAATAAGCGTGTTCCGTTTGTCCGGGACAACTACTAAATCACAGAACGGACAAATCGCCAATTTTCACTGTCACTGACTGACTGAGACGCACTGACTGCCTGAGACGTTAGAGTCAGTCTGAGCAAGGCGTAACTGGACTGGACTACCAGATTTAGACAATTTTTTTTACTGTGAAACCTAATAATAGTGTGGTCATGATCAAGATAATAGGCCTATCTTAATTTTGCATCACTTAGATTTAGCTCTGGTTACAGCCCTCAGGCCTGACACGGACAGTAATGAGAGTCCACAATCTTTTACAACCATTTGCAATAGTTACGGCCAGATTCGCCAGGTGGCGCTACCGCAACCTAGGCCTAAAATAACGTTTTTTACAGCCAGTTTCACTTTGTTCCCATTTTTGGTGGGTGGACAACTTAAAATTGTGGCGGACAACCAAAATATTCATGTTGATTGTCCGGCAGACAACCTACATTTTGAACCTTATTTCCAGCCCTGTATAGAATCAATAGACCCACTCTTTCCTTACCATGTAATTGTAATTGAAAAATATTATTGTACTTGTAGTTGAAGCGTTAGAAATCTTGTATTTTATTTACTTAGTAGTTAAGTTCCGAGTGGATGTGATTGTAGAATCGAAAGGATCACATTCCGCGTGGCCTTCCATGGTTTTAAACATGCAGAACACGCTGACTAATTTCACTTGTGTGGCCTGTAGCCACTCTGGCTTTTCTGATTAAAGACATGTTAATTTTCATTACAGAACATAGACATTAAGATTCACTTGAGAGAGAGAATCATGCCTCAACTTCAACTATTCCTAATACTGAAGAACCATGACTATTTAATTTTGTTGACAGTGTCAGCAAAACAACAGTAGGACTCATTGAAATTGGGTAGGACTCCTCATTTTTACAAGATAATGATCCTTCTGTCACTTTCGAAATGTGTTTCAAAATTGTGTACTGTAAATATATAGGTTCCATGAGCTACTACATGTATACCTTAGGCTATAGGTCCCCCACATAATTACATCTCATTATTATCAGCATAGATGCTGTAAACTCAATGAAATATATATTATGTGTATTAACCACTTACTAAGTGGAGGGTATCATCAGGGGCCACCTGACTCATTGTTGCCTACTTCAAGGTATAATTGTTATTTATAAATTACTTACTCTATTGGGTGGAGACTTACTGTTTTGGTGCTGTCTATTTTTGTTATTACTATTATTCTTCTTTGACATAAGCGCTCTCCAGTCGTCAATATTCATCCGATCTTCACAATTTTTTTTTTGAACACCCTCTGATGGATTATCCTGTTTGAGTTCGAATATCAGCTAATTTGATTATTCAACACAGCCGCCATAGGGTGGGCTAATTTGCATATTCAAGATCGACGTAAACGTCCTCTAGTTTATCATTTAATGTCAAGGATTCCGAGATAATGAGCGAAATGGAAACAAAATATCTAGCAGTCTGATTTGATATATCTGCAAAATAACCCCCAAAAAGGCACATATACACCCCCCTAAGGGATGTTTGTGTGCAATATGAAAACAATCCAGAAAACGCTTTCCGATATATCGTCCGGAAACTGAGATTATCTTATCCGCCATCAATTAAAGTCAATAATCACCTTAAAATTGAAGGTCAAAAATTAGGTCAACGGTCATAACCCCCAAAAGGCACATCTACACCCCCTAAGACATGTATGTGTGTAATATGAAAACAATCCAGCAAATGCTTTTCGAGATATCGTTCAGAAAATGAGCTTATCTTATCCGTCATCAATTGAAGTCAATAATCGCCTCAAGATCAAAGGTAAAAAATTAGATGAAAACAATCCGACTAACGGTTTCCAAGATATCGTCTGGAAGCAAAACACAGACGCACTGCCAGACATGGTGATGACAATAATCCCTGCCCCTACTTCGTGGGCGGGGGATAAAAACGATTAAAAGTGGCCACCATTCTGCAATTTTGAATTTTCTGAAAAAGTTCTATGTCATGAGTTTCCTGGAGGCCCTTTTTTTTGGGGGGGGGGAGCCTCGACCCGTAAAAAAAGGCCACGCATTTCACTGTCCTCATGGCAGGCTTACACACTGATATTTTTACTTGAGTTTGCAAATAATAACCAGGCAGAGATAATGTGAATTGACCAACCACAGAAAGCTGGAGATGTGAGGATTGATTGACAGCTGAACTCGACCTGCTACAAACTGCAGTGATTATTGGTGGGAAGCTACTAATCTGGGCAGTGTCTGAGCGTGAGCGATCGGCACTGTGCGGAGAAGTGAATTGAGTTAAATAAATATTCAAAATTATTCAAAATCGAAATAACCACTAAGCGGCCATTTTTACATTGTTTGCTCCCAGAATTAAGGTAATCAGGTCATTGGCTGACATAGCTGAGCATATTTGCCAAATTAAAAGATATGATGGAGTTTTGTTAGTGGCCAGGCCATAGTAATCAAAGGGTTGATGATACATGGGGATCAAAATGTCACAAAAAAAAATCTATAGTGACAGTGGTATATGAGTGCTATGTGAGTATGAGGAAGCAGAAGTTGATGGATTTACTATTCTTAGCTATTTTGAAAACAATAGATACCTCTCTGAAACTGCACATATTGTTTGAAGGTAATGGTCCAGCTATCTGACATCTCACAAACTGCGCAAGATAGTTAGACCATTACGTACTATAAAATGAAATTTCAAGCGGGAATTATGCCCTGAAAAATATAAACTTGACCAAATTCAAAATTGCTGTCTGTCGACCAAAATTAACTTTAATATGTTGATATCTGGCGAACCGTGCCACATAGCTAGACCAGTACTAAAAAACAAAAAGTGCAGTAACAGGAAGTGATATGCCCTAAAAATGTCAACTTTGATTCAAATTCAATTTTAGATTGATTTTCCTGCAATTTGAAGCTTTTCATACGCAAAAATGAAATAAATGAATGGGGTTTAGGCCACCTTTGTGCACATATAGGCTTAACTGGACCAGGAAAACCTCCTGAGGATGGCGAGATGACATTGCCCTCCAGACACAGGATTGGAAATTCGAGCCCTGGTGGTCCAAGGCCGAGCACGCTACCTCTCGGTCATGGAGGTTTCCCACAATATTGAATCGAGTGAGCGGGGAAAAAACATTTTGTTGATTTGAAACTTCCAAGGCCAGAGTGGGGTTTAAACCTGCAATATCCGACTTCCATGCAGGCCGATTTAACCACTGCACCAACAAAAGTACATCGAAAAGAATTTATAAATAAAACAAATCTTGTGTTTGTGATAAAAAATATCATTGATGCAATAATTTGGTATATTACAGGGCAAGAAATAAGGATTGTTGGCCTGGTTGTCTGCCGGACCACCAGGTCAACTTTTCAGGTTGTCCGCAAGATTTTTTAGTTGTCCGAATTTTGTGACATAAAAAACAATATTTATTTTTCAAAATAAAATAATTTCCAAACTACCTGGTTGGTGATTCCCTGCAAATCTCCCGCTTATTTCAGGTGTTAAAGGGTTAATGCGCTGTACACAGAATTAAGCAGCATATTTTTTTTTTATGCGCTGTACACAGAATCAATCAGCATATTTTTTTTTTACTAATTTTTGACTGGTTGTCCAATGGAAACCCTGAGATTGATACTGGGTTGTCCGACGGCAGAATAGGTTGTCTCGGACGCCCGGAATGCCCTTATTTTGTGCCCTGTATTAGTATAGGTGATCAGAGGATGGCCAATAAAATCGGTATTCTTCTCATAAAATCGGAAGGGTCGGCACTTGCTATGGCCTACATGAAAAGTTGGCAAAACAAACATACTGAAGTGCACTTTTAAAAGCTCAAGGTGGTGATAAAACTAGAGGGCAAAGCTTGCGTCTCCACTCGCCCCACATAGATTTAGCAACCAAAATACAGCAATTATAGAGAAATAGAGTACTCTCATCAATTTTTTTTATCCCCCGCCCACGAAGTAAAGGCGGGGATATTGTCATCACCATGTCTGGCCGTGCGTCCGTGTTTTGTTTCCGTACGATATCTCTGAAACCGTTAGCCGGATTACTTTCATATTGCATACACACATCTCTTAGGGGGTGTAGATGTGCCTTTTGGGGGTTATGACCTTTGACCAAGTTTTTTACATTTGATTTTGAGGCCATTATTGACTTTAATTGATGGCAGAAGATAAGTTCATTCTCCAGATGATAGCTCGGAAAGCGTTTTCTGGATTCATATTGCCACACACATCTTTTAGGGGGTGTAGATGTGCTTTTGGGGGTGGGGGTTGTGACCTTTGACCTATTTTTCAACCTTTGACTTTGAGGCCATTATTGACTTTAATTAATGGCGGGGGAAACAAATCCATAAAGCGGTTTAAGCTCTAGAGAGCGACATAGCATTTAGGTGGCCATCTTGAATTTTGTTGAAGAAGCTGAAAAACGCCCCAAAAAATTACCGGGCAAATTTCTTAGGGCCAATATGCATACTGGAAATATTTGGAAATAATCCGAGCAGGGTTTTTTGAGTGAGAGCAGAAACAAAATGCGGCAGGGGGCGAACAATTAGTCTCCACCACCACATAGTGGATGGAGACTAAATGAACATCAGATAGTGGGATCTGTTAAATTCAGTCACAGATTATAAAATACTGGAAAAAGTACTATTTAGACTACTGATTTCGACCGAATAATGAAGTCTATGTTGTACTTTTATACATTGTCAATACATTACAGTGTTGCCAGCATTATTTGATTGAATTACAAAATATAAAATTACAGCATACAAATGTATGCCAATTTGAAATTCCATTCAAGATAGCTTCACCTATTCAATGCACTAGCTTACAGAACTGCAGTGTTCTTGTTACTACTTTTTCTTGTGGTTTTTCACCAAATTATCACCATGATTACTAGTAGAAATTATTATTTCAATCATTGAAAATCAGTCAAAAAACTTTTTTTTTAAATTTTGGGAGCCTATCCACCATAGCCCACCACACTCCACCCAGATTTGCCATATTGCTATTATTTTATAGCCATAAAATGGTTGGTATATAGGAGACAAAATATTTAGATACTCCTTCCAGTTGAATGCTGTGTTTCAGGGTCTCAAAAAAATCTGAGACGAAGTGCGTGGGGCCTCTCAGATTTTTGTTGAATTGACATGGACTGACTGTATAGGGTTTGTAAAGCCATGCATGATTTAAACACTTCCCCCCCCCCCCCGAGCCTACACGAGGGTGGGTTAGGCCAGACTTTGGTTATTATATATTTTACGGGCGGAAATTGTCAGAATGCAATGTTGGGATTCAGAATAAAAATAAAATTCAGAAATATCTTAAAAGTGTACTTTGTTGAGAGATATAACTCTTGGATCAGACAAATGTGAGAGGGGTTTCTGGGAATGACCTTAGCATCTGGTAGGCACGCGGGACATAGATAGTTGTGTGTGTCTGTTTTCAGGACCGCAAAACATGGTGAAATCAGAGAGTTATTAATGTGGAATAACATGTTGGGTTATTGAAAAAAAAATAGAAAATGACAATTTTATTTTCATTTTATTTTGGGTAAATCAATGTCGCCGGGTAAAACATATAATAAAAAAGTCTGGCCTTAGTGTAATAATCTATGATCGTAGAATTTATTTCCTAATTTTTTTTTTCATTTGTTTGCTTGGAATCCAGAGGGTAGGAGAATTACATGCTAATAAACAAGGCCAACAATATGGACATGCACACAGATCTGGGAACCACAGATTCAATGGAAAACTTGTGAGATACATTCTCAAAATGGAGGCTGGGTTCGGGACAATTTTTTTTTTGAGGGGGGGGATTGTTGAAAAAATACTGGGTCGGCAGGATCAGCCGGTAATCAAAAACAGAGGTAGTTTCGGGTGGCCTAGTCTATATAGGCTATAGCCTAGGCTACAGTCAATATTTTTTACAAAATTTTCAGGATAATTGAATAGTCTAGGCCTAGATGTCAAATGACCAGAAAATAGTGTTTATAAAATTAAATAAAAATCGCTTAAAAATTTATTGAAAATTGCTTGAAAATCACTTTACATTGTTTATGGGATAGAAATGTGGTTCATTCAAACTTCAAATTTGATCACAACACAAAAAAATAATTATGCATGTTCAAAATTTCAAATGAGTTAGTGGAAATTCCTATCAATGACTGTTTAAGCCCAGCAGACAAAAGAACACGTGGTGGGCACAACAGGATGCGATTTCACGACTCGCACTTGGCACTCCCACGTTTGATTTCACATGCTAAACCACATTTTTTATCGCACATCACTTTTCTAGCGTACCTGCGATTATCTTTCACTGGGATATTTTCAGTTTTCTAATTTCAGTCTCAATGTGCTTCAGAATACACCCAGTTTCAAAAAATTTCCGTATGTTATGCCCCTTAATTAATAGCATGTCAAATTTGTATGTCTATATCGTACCCTGCACAATCGGGCCTATAAATAATTATAAACACATCAGAGCTAACACTACACTATACCATGGCATGCCATAGGCCAGAACTATAAACCCTGGGCCACAACTAACCAGTAGCGCATGTTTTTCTTTGATTTCTTCGTCTATTATCAACCGATTTTCACGAAATTTTGTAAAGATCATTTTTCAACAGAATCCTTATATCCCTGGAAATTTCGTAAAATTATATTCAGTATTTTAAAAGTTAAACCATTTGACATGTAGTAAATTCAATTTATGACGTCCCTCTTTAAACACATTAAACTAATTCTAGAATTTTATTGCATGTCAAAAGGTCTAACTTTTGCAATATTAAGTATAATTTTGCAAAATTATTACCGACGTTGGGATATGACTTGAAAATTGCCTGTGCTAAATTTGAAGGCAATTTGTTTATAATTGACGGGGAAAGCGACAAAAAGCATGCGCTACAGAATTACCAGAATGAATGTGGCCCAGGGTATAATCAGTCATGTTTTTCTTTGATTTCTCTGTCAATTATTAACCGATTTTCATGAAATTATGTAAGGTTCCATTATATTTCAACAGAATCCCAATATCCATGAAAATTTTGTAAAAATATTTCAAAGGTTGGACCATTTTACATGTAGACTATAGTTAAACTGAACGGAGCAGCTGACTCAGTGGCACTGCCACTGGCAGTGTCACTGTCTGACTGTGCCTGGGACTGGGTGACACTGACACTGGCAGTGGCAGTCATACTCATAGGCATAGCCGAGTAAACAACGGCTCTGCCTCTGCTCTGGCCGTCTGGGCGAGCACAGCGAAGCCGGTCATAGGCTAGCGCTGACCGGCCTTTAGTTTAGAAGTTTAGTATGACAGTCACTGAGTCTGACTGCTCCGCCTCCTGTCATGTCCATTCATTCAGACTGCCGAGGCCTGACTCTGAGCCGCGTGAGCGATATTTGAGGTAATTAGAGCAAAATGTGATCATTCACCTACTTACTTCAAACAGTACAATACTATATTGCGGCAAAATATACAAAACACGTTTAAAAGCCAATTTAAAAATAAATTATTCTAAAATGAGGTGTAATAAGCGATATACTGTCAAGGATACACAATCGATCTGGAGTTCATGAAAACAAAATCTGGACTGGCTGAAACAGGAAGTTGCGTCGCTAATATCTTTGCATTTTAGGTCACGTGACCTGTGAACGCTACCCCCACTGGAGCCAACGCTGGGTAAGTCTTAGCAGAGATGTGTATGGTGTATACATACTGAGCGCGCGCAAGCTTGGTCAGCACGCTGTCTACTGCATGCACTGTGGCCACATCCAACAAACACTAGACGTTGACCCAATGTGGAAACAATGTTGGGCCACCGTTTACGACGCTGGTCCAACATTGGTGTGGTGAATACATGTGTCTGTAATATCGCCTGTCCTATATCCACCGCGTGCGGAGTCAATGTGCCATTGTTCTGGGAATAGGCAGGGCTGTGACGAGTGCGGTACTTTTCCAACAACATTTTTACAACCTAATTTGAATATGTCTAATACATTGTCCGTAAACTATTATTGACAAAGAAAACCAAATTTGATATATCTGTACATTTCAAAAAAGTGTACATTGTGAATGAAGAATCTATAATAGATCGAGACATATGCATGATATGCCACGGAAGCTGACATTAATGGAAAGTTACCTTGTGAGGCCTATAACATACATGTATATATAGGCTAACACGTGTTTACAGGGTTGGTTTCAGTTTGGGGTGGCCCAACATAAACTGTAGCCCCCCCCCCCCTCCCCCATATATCTAATGGTGCGTCCCTGACTCCTGAAAGACTGAATGATGTCACTGTTTTTTTCTGTCAAAGCAAGACCTGGCAGTGTTACCATGGAAGTTGCAACTAAGACTAAGATCTAAGAAGTTGCAACTAAATTCAAGTACAATTCAAGATCACGCAATTGCCAACTTCAAATGAAAGGAAAATACCTCCTCACTTAAAAATTAAACCTGCTAAATTTCACAATGGGGGCTTTACTCAAGATTTATACATGCATATTTGTTCAATTTCTGTCAAATTTTAGTTGTGGAAAAACAGCATGAATGCGCTTAAAAGCGTCGCCCGCACTCAAAGGACAAGAGGATTGTGCATGTGGGCCTATACTACCTAGCCAGTACCTAGTCAATGAAGTTAGGCCTAAAACACATACTGTGTAACAGTCGACCTGTGCTGGTTTGGACAACATCAGATGCAATAGGCCTACACCTCTAGAATTGGACATTCAATTCAGCTCTATGGTAAATAGCCAAATTTAAGTTGTTGCCGGTCCGACATGACTAACTTAAAATTGGGACATTTCCAACCTCAGTCAAGGTGAAGCTGTGACAAGAGGATGATCAGCATTTAATTATTCATTGATATAAGTCTTAATATCCAAATAAGCACACAACATTCCTCATTCAGTAACTGTTGTCGCCGTTGCATGGCAGATTTGATACTCATACGGGCATGTCGTTATGAGCGAGTATGCCATTCTGATCAATCAGAATGACACACCCTTATAATTGAACAATTTGTAGTATTTCAGAGTCCTCCCTTTGCCCCAGACACATGAGGCCCTTGGCCCTAGCTACCACTGAATATATCTGCATTCAAAGTTTATAAGGCGCTCGTGTGGTATTCATGCCATTACCTATGTTCAATTTACATTTATCAACATAAATACAAGAGCAATCACCCTAATATGATGAACTGATTTTACAATGAGTTTATTGGAGCGGTGTACTTTAACCCACTCAACAAATGGTTTCACCAAGCGCGATTTTGTGCGAATATTTTTTTATTGACTGGGACATTCACCTGATTCTTCAATTTTTGTGACGATTTCTGCTGGACTAACATTATCTGATTATATCAGAGTGTTATTTACCATTTCCATATTAGGCCTACCAAGCGTATTGTATTGAAGTGTGAGGAGAAATAGGGAATGGAAATCAATTGTATGATTTGAGATGCATTGAAAACGCTGGTATATATTATATCAAATCTATGTGCTACTTTTAGTGAAATAATAAAGTCCATGGTCAGTCACATGTCAACAAAATCAAATGCATGTGGAGCATTTGTCGGATCAAAATCCATTGGGTATTCTTGTGTTATGCTACGTAATCTATTATAATCATCTATGCTACAACATTATATTATTCAGTATAGAAACTGAGCTTTTTCTTTTGCACATATTATACTCTCGTTTTTTTAATATATCAACAAACTGTTCATATCGACACCTTTTATTTAATGGAGCTTAATTAATTAATTAATTAATTAGTTATTTCATTCAAATATTTTAATTCATTCATTCATTCATTTATGTGTATGATATGTGAATCCTTGAGGAGCATAATGTAACAACAAATACCTTTTCAATTGAAATGGAATTAAAATCGATCCTTTTGTATACACGTAGAAAAATAACACCCTAACTGTTGAACCTCTTATGCGTATGTTAATTTATTCGCAAATGTAAAGAGCGAATATGGCGAACTTTCTAAATGACCTCGTATATTAGGCCCTATACAGTAAAAATGCGTGGCGGTATCTAGAGGGTGTGGGAGGGGTCAGTAGCAATGGGATCGCCAAGAGCGCATCATATATCCCGCCGATGACTTGCTTATAATGCATGTTAATGTAAACTTGGAAATCCCCCTTGGAATTTCTGGCTACGCCCCTGTAAAACTCACTTGGGTTCTGATCGTAGCACGTTTATCTTCTTATTGACTATTATACACGGTGGAACATGATCAAATACCTCTGAGCGTGTCATATTTACAAGTTTACATGACAAGTCTAGATGTTAGCATAGCTGTCTAACATGGACGCTAAAAAGCGACCGGAGTCACCAATATTAGTATGAAACACGTACCACTCATCTTTGAGCTTGTCCAAACTATTGTCCAGTTGTATACCAGTAGTGTAAAATAAGGTTAACAGCCGTGTCGTGTGCACAATAACGTTCTCAGGTAAAAACGGGAACCTCAGGCATAATAATTTGGAACAGCCCTCAACTTTGATCATGTCCCCGCTATTGGTGCGTTGGCTCTGAATACAAAGTGAGGTGACAATAAATGATTGCCTAGCTAGCGTATCGTGGTAAACAATATTTTAAATCGATAAGGTAAAACTGGCGGCGGTAGTTTCCATTATCATGGAACAGCCCTCAGTACAAATTATTTCGAGTTATTCGTTAATTTCACCCATTGTGAAAAAATCAAGCCAAACATATATTGACGAGCGCATTTAATTCAAACAAAAACTAGAGGACAGCGGTAACCTAAATTATTTTGGGGGAGCCCTCATTTTTAATCAATTGTTATCGCATGAAAAAGTGTGTTTCTTTGCTCCATGTGATTATAGATCGTTAAAGTTCCGACTTCTATTATATAGCTGCTACTAAAATTGAAAGTAAACATCATTTGATCAGCAATATATATGTGTCACCCAAGGGTACATAGTAAGAAACCATAAGGTGACATATATAAAAAGTCACCCAAATGGGGTTTTTTCATGAGCATGATAGTGGTTTACCTTGAGGTGACACAAAAAGTAGGCCTATATGTTACGAAAATATAAATTTGAAAAAATGCAACATAAATACAAACTGCTCAAAACGGTATCCAGCCAAGCAAGCATAGACACTCTCGCACACTTAATACAGGAACATACCAAAACACAACTATTTGTAAACATCTTACCTGCTGAATTGTAATACACACAAAGACAACACCAGAATTATGTAAGACAATACATTCGAGAGTCCCAAACACTTGGAGTAATTCCTTATGCGAAATTTTTAATGAAACTAATCTTCGTCTCGCGTTGTCAGCTTTAGGAGGAAGAGGAAGTGAACAGTACATATATATACAAACACATGTACTTCACGACTTTACACGAGTCTATCGCAAAAAAAAATATCACGCCACAAAAAATGCGAAATCCAATAATTGCATCCAGCATGTTGTCATGCCTCGCTGCACATACTTAAAGAGACGGGTGATGTTATCGTTTTCCATTCAATGTGACATGAATACGTGAGTATTTGTGTGAACTGTACATGCTGTATTTTATATCTTTATTACATAAAATCACAATAAATATTAATACAACTGTCAAATGTATCTTGTTAAAGGTGGAACACACAAATAAATTATATGAATTCAATTGAAAATGAAAAGATCATGTTTATAAAATTATGTTATAGTTTAATTTGCCCGTTGTGTGTTGAGTTCACATCGCACTATTTCATATTCTAAAAATTACAGTCCATATAAATTTTGTTGGTAATTAATAATAACAGCTGGACAACACTCAAAAGAGTCGTCCGCACAGAAAGGGTTACGTGAAATGACCTATATATTCTTTATATGTGCTGTACATAATGACATAGTGCATATATATATACTACATAGTTCCATAGTTACACCCATACATGTGAAAATGAGCGTATTTTAATGCTAATCACACATGCAATCACGCACTCCCAGCGCTACTTAATACAACTGTGAAATGTATCTTGTTAACAGTAGAACACACAAATGAATGATATTAACAAGAACGTTCTGTATCGAACGTCCACTCTAAACAATATAGGTTCTTTAGAAGGAACCCTCCAGTACTATCACCATGTAACCTCCTGGGGTTGCATGGTGATAGTACTGGAAGGTTCTTTTTAATGAACCTATATTGTTTAGAGTGGAGATCCTTGATATTAACTTAACCCATTAAAGCCCGCTGGCAAGTTTTTTTGCCAGTGACTTTTTAGTGTGACCTCGCAGTGAAAAAATAGTTTTTTAAAGGATACACGACTTGACCCGCTGTAAACTCCTCTGTCATCTTGGTTAACTACATTTTATGCAATTGATAGTCGAAACCAAAGTTTAGCTTATGTTTGTCGGAAAATAGTACTTCCAGAATGCGACTTCATCGTCGTGGAAAAGACCAATAAGTAATTTTTTACATATCTTGTAGTAAATAGGTCAATATTCATAAATAAACTGTGATGTGTGGTGATTTTCACCATGTAATTGTAATGCTGAAAAAAGATTCATACCTGTGCATAAAAAAACTAATGATCCACATGGCAAAAAAATTTGCCAGTGGGATAATACATGGTAATATAGTCTGTAGTAATAAACACTTCTGTAAAATGATGCAACGAAATACATTATGTTTATTATGACTTTCTGGTACTAAATCACCGAGCATGCTGATATGTTCAGTAGATTCCCACCCTTTTCTAATAATAATTGTTTGTCTGCTAAATGTCATATACTAGGAACACACTGCAATTGAAAATGTAGGTACTGGCAAGAAAAGTTGCCAGTGGGCACTTATGGTGTCTTTGATTGATATGTTTATGATATATGATGAATGATATCCTCTCCATGTTTTAATACGCTGCCAGGGATGAGCCAACTACTGTAAAGCAGCTCAGAAAGCGAGGAAGTAGATGGTATCATTAAGATGTGTATGAAGTGTACAAGCTCAGTTTCAATTTGTGGTCTCTAGGATATACATATATCACGTAAAAACGTATATTTGCGGGTCTGAAAACACCCCTAGTCTCAGTATGAAATAAAATACATTTATGTATGATACTCCTCGTGGGAGTGATTACCAGTGTTGGTCACTACATCGACCATATCTAGGGGTACTGGGATGATTGCTAGTAGTAGTACTTTTTGCCCCCATCCAGGGATGGTCACTATTAGAGATCTGTTCCGTCAGCTGCATACTATACGGCATGGTACGGAAGCACTAGTCTACAGCAATCATCCAAGGGAAGCTGCAGCCTCCTCTATCTGGCCATAATCTTCGGGCGGATTGCCAGTGGTGTACCTCCACTCAACTGGGGTGCCAATGCAGCTCTCGTATCAGTGCAGGCGCTGGTGTAGGCCGTGGTAGCCTTAAATAACCGGCAATGGCGTGTTGTTGACATTAGGTGGTCTCTCACGGCGGATGAATGGAGTTACCCTTCCTATTGTTACTCTGGGGCGAGGATAGCAGAGCTGTGCGAAATGCCACGGAGTCTCAGCATTAAATTGCACAGCAAAACCCAAGTCTTCAGCCGTCTGGGCATGTCTGTGAGTAGATCCCCTGGACATGCCCATAACCCCTTATTGGGCGAAGGAAAACTCTCTGAATAACCCACCATGCCCTATCACCCCCACCCTCACATCATCATCTGTACATCATTCATCTCATCAATTGACTACAACAGTTTTACTGTATTACAATGTCACTTAAAAGACCATTTGTGCCGAAAAGTGACGTAAGGCAATGATTTACTAATACTACTAATGGTCACAATTAACACATTTCATTGACCCCTCTAAAGCCCACTGGCAAGAAAATTTGCCAGTCTCAGAAACCACTTTAAAAAAGAAAATATTGTTTTTTTTTTAATTTAAAATAGTAATAATGGCCTGATCGTAGCAATGTGTTATATTTTCGACTCGGAGGCTCTGTTTTGAAAAGTTGGGCTTTAATGTTGAAAATAAAAAGATCACGTTTTTAAAAATATGTTACAGTTTAATTTATTCGCCGTGTGATGAATTCACATTGTGCTATCTCATATTCTATATATTGCAGTCCATATTAATTGTGTTGTTCTTTAATAATAACAGCTGGAGAACACGCAAACGAGTCGTCCGCACAGAAAGTGTACGCACTAAAAATGAGATTTCTTTGATCTGTGCGTTGTGACAGGTCAAATAGGGTTGTAAGTGGTGCAGGGGACCCAAATACTTGGAAAGGTCTATGCTAGCTATTAAGCACCGAAGCATTTTTGTACAAATTATGGAGACCAAAGGTTTGTTTTCAATTTGTAATCGTCATAAGTGGCTGACTATACTTCTTTCCGCTTCACTTGAATACCTATGTTATGGGCCATTATAAATAGTATACTACATTAGCGCGGGGATCGCTGATCCCTGATCGCGAACCCTGAGCTGTATCGGTTAATAGTCCAGAAACATTAGGTTTTACATATGCCTAAGTACATGCAGTAGAAAAGGCAGTCACTCTTATTATATGGAGAGATAACCCGTTTGATCACTCCCCAAAAGGACATTCTGTAAACAAATGCCAGTGAGAGTCCAGGATCTGACAAACGCGGGGGGGGGGGGGGGTGCACTGACACCACAGGTGGCACAGCTAACTTCTTAAATGCTCCAGAGACATCTAAGGCTTCAAATGATGCATTCTAGAGCATTTTTCGACCCAAATTTGGGCGTTTTTTGTTTTTTTCTGAACCCTGAAGCGGGCGCCTGTGGATCCGCCACTGAATGAACCTCCTATGAACAGCCACCTGTCTTGTATGGTCACTTTTCCTGAGGCCCAAGGGTCGCTGTTCATAGCAGGCTCTACTGTATTGTTTTTCAGCACAATCCTTTTTAAAAAGCAGTAAAAATGGGCCTAAATTGTTACTGAAATGTGGAAAATTACACAACATCACATTACAAATGGTCTATGTTTTTTGAAATATTTGCAGATCTGCTTCAAATAACTATCAATCATTTAGATAAGTACATCAATCTGTTGTCTCAGAATAATTATTTATTTCTACAAATTATTATACAAAGGATATATTTTATATACAGTAGGCCTATATATAGTAGAACAGTAGGCTTTCACTAAGACAGAATAGTCGCTGGCGTTGATTTTGGTAGGGAAATGGCATATTGACGACACCACGGAAACATATAAACTTGCTACATAGGCCTACTACTGCTATTTGGAAATCGGTACCGCACAAAATCCTAAAGATAAATCGTAGGCCTGTGTGGACTCGGCTTTAGTTGCCAGTGAGTGTCTGATGATGAATCAACATTTCATGCTCTACAGACACTGTTCGTCTTGATACTATAAGTGTTGTGCCACGCCTCAAATTCTGACGTCTGAAGTCTATCCCGGCACTAAAAAAAAAATAAAAAGTATAATGGCCGTAGACCCTTTAACGTGGGTATTGAAATGAAGCGGAAAGACCTCTAAACTAAGACATTTAAATGGTTTCAAAGTGAAAATCCCCGTGATCTCTTATTTTGAATATAAATATTCCAGCGCTTCAAGGGTTAAATAGAGTAAGGGAGAAACGATGATTTATTTTAGCATGTGATTTTAGGTTTCCAGAGCTGAACACACCTTTTGGTATGATATTGCTTGGAAACATGAGTATAATTTAATATGTTACCTCGAGTGTATCATGTAGACTCTATACTGCATATGAATAACAATAATGGCCGTGTTGCATGGTTTCTGAAGTCGCATGATCACACACAGTCTTGCTATGTGCAGTTATATTGTGTTAGGCCTACCGGTACTTGTTATGTGGCCTACCAATTAACCCCAATTTTTGTGACAATTTATTACAAACTGAAACTAGACAGGGAAATCTTTATTTTAGTGATGTTGAGCATGAGATATAAATTCTTAAAAAGAAACAGTATTCAGCTACTAGTTTTATTCAACTCATACCGGTAGACTATTGTGTGTGCGTGTTACATAGGCCTATATGCCCCACCCAACAAACAGAACATTTTGTATAAAATTTGTAGGCCTACAATGTTGCACAAATGTCAAAGTTGTACAAATGCTATACAAATGTTTTGTGTTCACTGGGCAGTTATGAAACATCTATTATATACATATTTTCTAAAAGCACGTTTTATTTCAAACTCGACAAGGCGGTTTGCATATTGTGTGAAAATATATTTTTTGTGACTTTTCCAGCGGTATATCTTACTTGATTATAAAAAATCAAATATCCACATACAAGATTTGCAATATTGTGGACTATCGTGTCTCTGTTATTCAATTTACGAAAAAGTGACGTTGCGGCCATGCTGTTGTGATACAGATGTAGGCCTACGTTATATTTATTGGTATAGGATCACGTGCATATCGTACATGAAACTAGGCTTTCCCACGTTTTACGGTGCCAAATAAAAAATGACCTGGCATCCTGTATATTCTCATAGTGCACATGCTGAAAATATTTGAAAGAAAATGACAAAATGACGTAGTAGGCCTACATGAAAACGTGACGTCACAAATGTACGTTTATTGCTCTCGACCACGTGTCGTAAAAATGAAATATATGACGTGAAACTACAGAACTATACATTTCCAATGATATATTATATATCTCTGAGGAAAAAAGAGAAATGCTTTAATAATACAAATTAAAAAAAATATAATAATGTTGAACCTATTTTATTAAAAAAATATTAGACCATATAAAACAAAAGCTCACGACTGTTGCATAAAATCAAGTGATGTCATGTGTACAAAGCATGTATGTCATTTTTGTGTGACTACCTAGGCCAATTCTCTATAATTTATACAAATGCTGGATATTGAACGGCATCTACATGTGTATATCGCAGCTCATGAATGATCCACCTTTATAAATATCCAGTAGAAATTGGTAAAAAAGTGACGTCAAAACCATCACGACATGACGTCACAAATGCACGTTTTATGAAAAACTCGACCACTTGCCACAAAAACCGTTCACGCTACGTGAAACTAGACGTTCATACCTTTCCAGCGATATATTATTTGTCTCTAGGAATTTAAGTGTCAACTAACTCCTTAAATAACGTCAATTTTCAGATTTTCTCCTCTACTAAATGGGATCGCCTAGAGCGCATCATATAGCCCGCCGATGACTTGCTTATAATGCATAATAATGTACACTTGGAAATCCCCCTTTGAATTTCTGGCTACGCCACTGTAATACTCACTTGGGTTTTGATAGTAGCATCGATGGTTAATTTATCTCAACTGCAAAGGTTCATGGTGAACGAAATGGTAGCAAGTTTATCTTCTTATTGACTATTATACACGGTGGAACATGATCAAATACTTATGAGCGTGTCATATTTACAAGTTTACATGACAAGTCTAGATGTTAAAATAGGTGTCTAACATAGACGCTAAAAAGCGGCCGGAGTCACCAACATTAGTATGAAACACCACTCATCTTTGAGCTTGTTCAAACTATTGACCAGTTGTATACCAGTAGTGTAAAATAAGGTTGACAGTCGTGTCGTGTGCACAATAACTTTCTCAGGTAAAAACGGGAACCTTAGGCATAATTATCTGGAACAGCCCTCAACTTTGATCATGTCCCCGCTATTGGTGCGTTGGATCTGAATACAAAGTGAGGTGACAATAAATGATTGCCTAGCTAGCGTATCGTGGTAAACAATATTTTAAATCGATAAGTTAAAACTGGCGGCGGTAGTTTTCATTATCATGGAACAGCCCTCAGTACAAATTATTTCGTGTTACTCGTTAATTTCACCCATTGTGAAAAAAATCAAGCTGAACATATATTGACGAGCGCATTTAATTCAAACATAAACTGGAGGACAGCGGTAAACTAAATTATTTTTGGGTAGACCTCATTTTTAATCAGTTGTTATTGCATGAAAAGGTGTGTTTCTTTGCTCCATGTGATTATAGATCGTTAAAGTTACGACTTCCATAATATAGCTGCTATTAAAATTGAAAGTAAACATCATTTGATCAGCAATATATATGTGTCACCCAAGGGTACATAGTAAGAAACCATAAGGTGACATATATAAAAAGTCACCCAAATGTTTTTTTTCATCAGCATGATAGTGGTTTACCTTGAGGTGACACAAAAAAGTATATGTTACAAAAATGTAAATTTAAAAAAATGCAACATATATAATAAACATTTTGTACAGGTCTGTTGTTGTTTTTATCTATTCAGACCCTCTTTTTCGTCTACACTTCAGATTTAATAGAGGTGTCACCCAAAGGTTCATTTTTAGATCATGGCACCAAACTATTGACCAGTTGTGTACCAGTAGTGTAAAATAAAGTTAACAGCCGTGTCGTCTACACAATAACGTTCTCAGGTAAAAACAGAAACCTTAGGCATAATTATCTGGAACAACCCTCAACTTTGATCATGTCCCCGCTATTGGTGCGTTGGATCTGAATACAAATTGAGGTGACAATAAATAATTGCCTAGCTAGCGTATCGTGGTAAACAATATTTTAAATCGATAAGTTAAAACTGGCGGCGGTAGTTTCCATTATCATGGAACAGCCCTCAGTACAAATTATTTCGAGTTGTTCGTTAATTTCACCCATTGTGAAAAAAATCAAGCCAAACATATATTGACGAGCGTATTTAATTCAAAAAAAAAATAGAGGACAGCGGTAAACTAAATTATTTTGGGGTAGCCCTCATTTTTAATCAGTTGTTATCGCATGAAAAGGTGTGTTTCTTTGCTTCATGTGATTATAGATCGTTAAAGTTCGACTTCTATAATATAGCTGCTATTAAAATTGAGAGTAAACATCATTTGATCAGCAATACATATGTGTCACCCAAGGGTACATAGTAAGTAACCATAAGGTGACATATAAAAAGTCACCCAAATGTGTGTTTTTTTCATGAGCATGATAGTGGTTTACCTTTAGGTGACACCAAAAAAAGTATATGTTACAAAAATGTAAATATTAAAAAATGCAACATATATAATCATTTTGTACAGGTCTGTTGTTGTTTTTATCTATTCAGACCCTCTTTTTCGTCTATACTTCAGATTTAATAGAGGTGTCACCCAAAGGTTCACTTTTAGATCATGTCACCCAATGGTCGCATTTACATTATATATATATATATATATATATATATATATATATATATATATATATATATATATATATATGTTATGGGTCTACGGCCGTTATAAATATTTTGTTTTTCAGTGCGGGGGGTCGACTTTAGACATCATAATCTGACGTCTTTAGACGGCAGATTTTTACGTCTCAAGTCGGTCCTCGCACTGAAAGGGTTAAGAAAAACGAGAGCGAACAGTCAAGTGAGAGTGCTAAGAGTGAGAGTGTGAGCGGTTTCCGGGTCAAGGGGCGATAATACGAAGTACAAGAGGTTCTTGTTCGTGCTGCCTGAAAAGAAAACACTGTGGTGCCGCTGTAATGCTGGGCAAAATCTGGAGACGCTGGACCAACGTTTGGCTATCAATTGTCCAACATCTCCGATGGCCGGATCAGATCTTAATAGAAGCTTTCACGTTTGACAAGAGCTTCAGTTCTTTTTCAACTGTTCACTCACTGGGACTGACTTGTTCAGTACCACGCGAAAATGGCTGATATTGTGTAAATGAGGAGGAGGGTATTGTTATTTTTAAAGAAATTTACAGACTGACATACAGTTTATTTGGGAAACAAAAGATAACACAGAATAATAACAAATATATATTTGCAATATTTCTTTGTCAGGATGACTCTTGCCAAGAATAATTTGATCACCTCTTTATTGCTGAAGTTAGCTCGTCATGAATCAAAAAGTTCACAATCGTCATGAATAGTCATGAATCAAAAGGTTCACAATACGTGTGTAAATTGACAAAACAGCCATACAGAGGCAAACAAAGCGTGACTAAAATCACACTGTGTAAAAATTACTTTAATTTGAACACGGTACCAAAGATTTTTTTGTTAGTATATCATTCTTATCTTTCCAGTGAGGTATAACACCGTCTCAGGATGGCGCCATTCCACCAAACACCAGGCATTTATACTATGTTGGTTTAATGTTGGGCCAGCGTCGCAGACGGTGGCCTAACATTAAACCAGCATTGTTTATGCTAAGAACTACCATCAGCATTGTTTCAATGTGTCGTGTTTGATCGGATTTCTTAAATTAACCCTTTAAAGCTGAATTAATTTGTAAAAAAACATCGCAATCAAAGGGTTATTTTCAATTTGAAATCATCATAAATGTCATAATTAGCTTTTTCTGATTCATTTGAATACCTATGTTATGGGTCTACGACCATTAAAAATATTTTTACTCTTACAGCGCGGGAATATACTTTAGTCGTCAGAATCTGACGTCTACAGACGTCAGATTCTGACGACTAAAGTCGATCCCCGCGCTGTAAGGGTTAAATTGTCATCTTCATCCACTACAAGCCGCAACTTGTAGTGGATGAAGATGATTTGAAGTGGATGAAAAAGCAAAGAAAATTACTATGTATTAGTAAACCAGTTTAATGGAAATATTAATTCCAAAACTTGTTTGTAGGAAAACTAAGGCTGTTTTCGGAGATGTAAAATGATGCTTTAACGCATCGTGAGGGTTTCACCCTTTAACCGCCAAATTATTCAATTTGAATTTTCACCCACCTGAAGTTGTGTTTCGCTGACGCAATCCACAACTTCAAGTGAGTGAAAATTATTCAGATTTTAAAAAAATGGAGGTCAACTCTTTTCAAATCTTGCTGGTTGATGTCACATTTTATCTTTAACATATTTAAAATGTGGTACTTAATCTGCTAATAAAAAATAAAAACCCGGGTATATGCGGCACCGGCGGTTAAAGGGTTAAAGGGTTAACCCTTCAAGCACTAAGCACGATTATAGTCGTTTTAATCAGTTTCACGAGCAAGTTAAATCACAGTTGTTGGGAATGAAATGAGTGATTATACATCAAGAATTACATCAAATGTTTGGCCTTAAATTAAACAAAGTTTTGTGTCGTGGTAACGAGACACAACTTCAAAAACAATAACTTAGCGGGGTTAAACAAATGTCACCAATTCTCCAAATTATGCAAATGGAACCTTTATAAATTCATTTTGTTTCAACCCTTTGACACCAATCACTTCTGTAATCGTGCGAGGCCTATTATCAAATTGTAACACACAAGCAATATTTAAATTGTGATTGTCTTCTGATTTATTATAATTAAAAAAAAATCACACTCTTGTAATTGTGGGTGTCGCCAGCGAGACACAAGATTGTCAACTGCAGTTAGATTAGTAGGTACGACATTAAGGTTAACCTTATGAGTGCTAAGAGTGTTGAGATCAGCTTAGGTGTAAACAGTATGCGGTGAACCCTTATCTATCGAATTGCCCATTTAAAGTTTAAAGCGTGTAGATTTTTTACATTATCACGTTTGCTTAGATCAAATCACAACTCAAAACTATTCTTCAATTCACCTAAATGTTATGCTGTATACATGGATGTCAGTTTATGCATCTCTAAGCCGCTCAGACTATTAAGCAACAAAATAAGGCAAAAATAAGCATTTTTAATTTGGCTCCTTGATATGCCCATAATATGTCAGCATGTCCATAGACTAGAATTGCGTAAGGTTTTTAAATTTTGTGTTGCGCGTTTACCAGTTAAAGGAGAAATAAGGACGAAATTTAATTTTGGACATGCATGGCTAAAATATGAAATAGGAGAATAACTGGGGCTTTCGGCACATTTGCTATACATTCAATCTGTCTTACAACGATGGGCGTGTTAGAGTTTGGAAGACACAGGGTGAGAGGTTCCTCCCAGAATGCTTGACACTTTATGTGCGAGGGTCGTGAGCATACACATTATGTTTGCTGCATAATATAAACAGTATTATCACGTTAGTGGAATATTACATCAAAAACAATTGTTTACAAACATTATCTTTATGTTGTACAATGACAGAAATTTATATATATAAACAATGAACATCAGTTTAATGTTGTACATAGGAAGTTGATATTGTCAGCCATTTATATGATAAATGTTAACCTAATGATGTACATAGAAAGTGGATAATGGAAAACATTAATATAATTATAAACATCAGCTGAATGTTGTACATAGAAAGTTGATAATGGCAGACATTTGTGAATAAATATTAGCTTAATGCTGTACATCGAACGTCGATAATGTCATACATTTCTATGTAACTATAAGTTTAATGCTGTACACAGAAAGTTGATAATGACAGACATTTATATATGGATGGCATCATGCACAAGTGGGCTAACCCACATTAAAAAAAACAATGAAAATATATGTTTTTGATAGCAACAACTTGATCATTATACGAATTTCACATTCAGGGTTAGACCATTTGGTCACTGATTTTGTTACCTTTTTGTATTAATTTGTATTTATCCGTTTTATCCTGTACTTCATGTTGATTTTTCTCAAAATCGTAAAAATGTGGGTTAGACCACTTGTGCATGAGGCCATCCATATAAACATTAGCTTAATGTTGTAAATATAAAGTTGATAATGAGAGACATTTTTATATAGACATTAGCTTAATGCTGTACATAGACTGTTGATAATGATATACATTTATATATGACCTGATGACAAGGCGTGACATTCTTAATTTGCGGCAGTAATCGTCTTGGCTAATATACATTATATTTGTAATAGAAACTGGTATCATATGACAATATATTTGCATGTGACACCGCTGACATATATCACCTGTTTGACCTGGTGTAGTAGAGAGTGATCTAACAAAGCCTACAAAACGACATGGTACGTCCACTATAGACTATACACCATACTATGCACAATAAATTGGTATTTCTCTTAACGCAGTGATGTATGCTAGTTATATTACATACACTATTATCATGATAATGTATCGTAATGTAACAATTTCTTGTTAAAAGGAATCAATGAAAATAAATTAGGCTTATTATACATGTGATTATGTTTGTCATTAAATAAACGAGCGTACATTCACATAGCGTTATGAAAGCATTTTACTAGAAAGCTAATGTGTTTCACTAATTACATTTTAATTGTTTTTTACAATCACCTTTTCAGGTAAATTGAATATAATATTGTTGCCATCTTAGTTCCATAGCTTTTTAGATCTACATTATTATCATTTTAATTTCGACAGTAAATAGTGAGTGTGCTGAGGAAACATATTAGAACCTGATCTTAAAAGTCCAGTGTTGATTTGATGTTGGGCCAGAGTGACACATGGCAGCTGAACACCAAACCAAGACTGGAGAAGTTATAATAGAAAGAAATAACTAATAGATTAGCTGGATATTTCGAAAGAAAGCATAGGGAAAAAATTGGATGCATTTTTCTAGTAGAAGCAATCACAAAACGAAAAGTATGAAACTGCGAAAGTGCGGAGCTGCGAAAAAACGAAAGTATGCAACTACGAAACAACGAAACTTCGAAATTTCTAAACTTCGAGACAACGAAAGTATGAAACAGCGAAAGTACGAAACATCAAAACATATTTTAGCTTTTTTCACTTTCGCAGTTTCATACTTCCGTGCTTTCACAGTTTTGCACATTCGCAGTTTCGCATTTTCGCACTTTCGTACTTTCTTTGTTTCGTACTTTCGTTGTTTTGTACTTTCGTACTTTCGTTGTTTTGTACTTCCGCTGCTTCAGTGTGAAGGGCGGCTAATTTAACCTCTTCAAAAAGGGCTCCGGTGTGACAGACTGCAGCGCTAACCACTTAACCCGAGCTCCGGCGTGATGGACGGCAGTGTTAACCTCTTGAGCAGGGCTTTGGCGTGATGGACGGTAGCGCTAACCACTTCACCCGAGCTCCGGTTTGATGGACGATGGTTTGATGGACGGCAGCGTTCACCAGGGCTCCGGCGTGATGATTCCTCTTCAACGTACAAACGAAATATTATTTCGTACAAACGAAATACTATTTCGTACACACGAAATAATATTTCGTACAAACGATATCATTTCGTACAAATATTTCGTACAGACGAAATAATATTTCGTACAAACGAAATGATATTTCGTACAAATATTATAAAAAAAACACCACACCTAATGTCCCTTAATGGGCTCCGTATCAACCAGTGAATAAATTGACAAAATAAGCTGAACAAAAAGGAAGCATCAGACCTTGTTATTCTATCTCTCTCGTGATAATTGTTATTCAATTATATTAAAATGTTTGTGTTGAATAAAAGTCAATGCCGAAATATCACGATCTTTCTAAAACAGGAGATTGATAATAAATCATGCCGAAATACTGAAAACCCATTTTAATTATCTCGTGACGTACGGACGTGTGGATTCTTTAGTTTTGTTTTACAAAATAACAGTCTGTTGTTGACATCGGTAGGTGGCATGAAGGAAGCTACACCGAGCAATATGCACAGGCTGCCAGAAACTATATGTGTCCTATTTTATTTTATTTTATTTTATTTTATTTTATTCACAGAAAGGACCGTTGTATTTTGCATCAAAAATAATCTCTATGAAAATGTACTATGTCCGTAGACCATTAAAATAAGTATTCAAATGAAGCTGAAAGATCTAACTAAGACATTTATGATGATTTCACGTTGATGAAAACCCTTTGTTTTCATGGTTGATACAGAAATGATTCAGCGTTGTATATGAAGGTTGAAACAGACTAGCTGCTATGTAATTAAATGTATTAATTATTCAAATGTTGCGATACTCCTTGACATTTCTATTTAATTTGAAGCTGTTATTTTTGACCTTGTAGAAATATATCACATGCGCACCTTATAATCCTCTGTAGTGGGGGTATCAGATAAAGTAGGTCAAGTTATTTTATTGTGCATGAAGCTAATTATTGTTAGTGACAATTATATCAATAACTAAAAATAGCGCAATGTCGTTAATCCTCGAGCTGATTGCTAAAGATAAAAAACCCAAATCAATATGATATGAGAGTAAAACGATGTAAAAACATGAAAGAGATAAAGATATAAAGATGCATATATTACATGTAAAATAGGTGTATTTTGACAATACTTCTACCTCCTAGCTGGTTTGATCGAACCAGTTAAGAGGGGGAAGTTTTGTCAAAATACATTTATTTTCCATGTGATATATGCATAAAATATTACGTGTAAATTAGATGTATTTTGACAATGCTCTTCCATTCTAATTGATTTGATATAACATTTATTTGTCAAAGTAAATATTTATCATATTTATCATATTTATATTGATATGTTATGATGGCTTTGGTCTCCGTTCCAAGTTCTTTTGTTTGACTTATGATATCTTACATTCAGCTCTAATTATCAAACACAATGTTCATTTAAAATAAACCTCACGACTGTGGCATAAAACATCGACAGAAAACGTGAAAGTCTGTATCAATTTTGCGAGTATATAATCTGAGTAGTCCAATAAGCAGATTGACTGATTAGGAAGCCTGTGAAGACATGTGAAAGACTGTCATCTTGTCTCAAAGAACAGATTTAGTTTACTTTGGCAGCACACCTGTTTCCTTTTAACTCGGGTCCCCTGAGAGTCAGTCCAAATACCATAAAAGCCTCCCAGACCAGCTGGCGCTCAGCAACAAGAGGCGTCTTATACCCAGTGCTGGGTTAACATTGGCACAGTGTCCGCGACACTGGACCAATGTTAAACCAGCCAGCACTGTTTGCACGTCTCCTGTTAGATGGCTCTCGGTTGCTATGGGATGCAGCTTGCTACTGGAATGTCTGCAGATAAATATATTTTCTTGTCACATCGTCCACAAAATGGATGACAGCGGAGCATTTCGTCTTTTAGACTTATCCTGATGTGCAACCATTTCTTAATGCCTATAGGATGCCATGTTTTTTTTTAAACTCTTATGGTTTCAGTTGACATTGCCTATTAAATATAGTATCTCATTACCAGGTTTCAGTCTTGTAATGGTTGCCAAAGAATCTAAACATCACTGATGCTATAATAGCTGTTCAATTTTATTTTTTATTTGTAATGTATTATAAAACATATTTTAACAATACAAATTAAAATTCAATAACGATTAACGCATATGACTTGGATCGTTTTATTGACAGCCATGACTAAACCTAGGTGGTGGTCACTTTAATTAAGCAGCACCTTGAAATACTATCACCAATAAAGGGCCATCCTCGTGTCCGCGCAAAACACATTATAGAATTAATGGAATGTGGTCAATATTTACGACACCCGATCGAACCCAGCAAACACAAAACATTTGCATAACATTTGTACAACGTCGGCCCAACGTCTTCGACGTGGGTCCAACATTGTACACATGTTATGGAAATGTTCTGTGTTTGCTATGGATTGATTTTCGTTAGTTGGTGTAATGTTGGGTCATGTAGTAGATTGTTGAGAATATTATGGTCAACCTCCCGTGTTTTGTAGAGGTGAATTGTATAGCCTCAAAATCCTTAGGGTAAGAATCATACCCTATTTTAATGATGTTTTATCAGCACAGTAGGCCTGGTCCCGCACGAAACAACTTTGTTTTTGCCTCGTTTTATGTAGCTCTTTGACAAAGATTTATCCCGGGTCGCTCTAAAATCCAGAAGGAGCGCCCGGAATTTCTCATCAAGGTGTTTGTGGTAAATCAATGTCCCCCATGAGATTTCCCAGTGATCTGATAAATGATACAAAAACACCAGATGTCAGCCTAGTCAGTAGATTGTTTTTTTAGCCACTGTTTTTTTAATTTATTTTATTTAATCATACGCAGTTTACAACAAGGCATGAAGAAAATTCGTCATTCACGAATTTGCTATAATTCGTGACAAGTCAGTTAAAAAATAATTAAAACATTACACATAGACAAACAAAGTTAAACAACTAATAAATAGCGCTTACGCCCCCCCCCCCCCCCCTCCAAACATCGTGCTCAGATATTCAATAATTGACGAAGAACAAAAAAAATATTGAAAAACTCTAATACATGTATGATAGAGTTCGGCCATAGTTTGATTTTGACAAACAAGCTATTCTTACACAGACGTTGATCTCACGCCTTTCTCTCTTCTGCTCTGTTCTGCTGCAAAGGGAATTTCCTCGAGCCTCGTTTCGGAACTGATGGGGTTGACAGATGTCCCCGTTGACCGTCAGATGGCGCGGTTATGTTCCTGCGACAACAAGTAAAGGCCTCTAGGGATAATACACAACCACTGGCATAGCGTCGGTCCAACGTCTGGTGCTCACCAGAAATGACGTAATCGAGATGGTTGACAAAGAGGTGGAGAGGGGTGCAGGCAGCATACAAAAAACGTTCAATAAAGTGCCAAACATTATGCCAAAATTGGTTGAGCGTTTTGTGTTTGCTGGTTAGGACTTTCATATTGCTGTGTATCAAATTGATTCCTCGGGAGTTGATCAATTGTATCTCATGGTGTAGCGCTAAATGGGAAGGGGTCTGAAACCACAGGGCACCCGTAGCTCTGCTTTATGGGAAGCTATTCTTGTTGCGATATGCTGCTGTTTAGCCCACGCTCGCCTGCAATTGAGATATAGATGGGGACACTTAGTGACCGGAGATTGGACCGGATCTGAGACCCAGAGTCTTACTTTCATGACAGCATGAAACTTCTGGCTGAACTCCCAGCATGCCCGGTCGCTATAGACACAAACACCATCTCAATTGCATGCGAGCGTGGTTCAGCCTGGTATCATTCTCCACACATAGATGTCGCTCAGGTCAACCCCGCTCTCTCTCTGTAACCACACGCCATGTTTCGACAAAAACTGCTCATTTTGAGCAGTTTTGTTGATATAACAGCTGTAGGCTTATAAACACGCTTGAGTGTCCTGAATATATATGGCAAATATAAAACACCACTACTCCGCCACATATGAGTTTATATTCACATAGAAATAGAAAACATTCAATGGATTACTTTTTCTGCCTACGCGCTGCTGTGAGAAGGTCCATGTTTACTTTTTTCTGACAGAATTTACAATCGGCTTTAAAACACTGGCAAATATAAATTACTGAATGACATGCGAATTGTGCTGGTTCAATTTATCCACTACTAAACAGAATAAATAGCCCTTACCTGTAACAAACTCTAAAATCAAATTAAATATTGAAAAAAGGATAAGTAATGAGTTGAAGTGAACACCAAAATAGTTCCGTTGTTATAGGAATGGTTATAAAATCACGTGGTAACGCTCACTAACGGCAGATAAATCGGGTCAATCGCCATGCGTGCATACGGCGAAATGAGCGTGTGGTATCAGAGATATAATCTCTGAGGTCAGAATGGCCTGGTATACCAGATTGAACAGCAGCATATCTCAACAAGAATAGCTTCCCATAAGCAGCTCCGCGGGTGCCAGTGTTTGAAACCACTCACTAGTTTAAAAAGAGGGTGAATGTTACAAGATCGAAAATAACATGCATGATGCAAATATGTCAAAAAGGAGCTGTGGCATGATAGAATTATATGCATACGGACAGCATCGTTGGGCATATTTTGGTCTGATAGGGTTATTTTTATTTTATATTGTAAAAGATGACTCACGTGCATAAATATAGGCAAAACGCTAGCATGGATATTTATAGAGATTGAATGTCTGAGATCGGTATAGATACCATATAAAATAAATGTCCTGCCTTCACTCCACTGTTGATGAGACATAAATAATTATTCTGAAATTGTTATATTTCCTGTGGCACTTTTCTTTCTCCCGAAACCTATAATCATTTCACAATTCCTATCGTTCATGAAAATAGCAAGCCATTTTTTTGGTAACAGTCATGCGGAACTTCATTGCCATCGTTACGGTTGAAGCTATATCTATGCATTAGCAATATTGAACCAGTGTCAACACATTAAAGTTGATCTATCATCCCTTATATAGTATGAATAATTTTGT
This sequence comes from Flabesymbios commensalis, assembly GCA_964017125.1. NCBI lineage: Eukaryota > Metazoa > Annelida > Polychaeta > Terebellida > Flabelligeridae > Flabesymbios > Flabesymbios commensalis. Next base: position 42,671,602 of record OZ024918.1, read on the forward strand.
GACAAATAAATCAAAGTTGCCACAAGATGGGGCACAAGTGTTTCCTTACATGGGGTGATTGGCTATCATGTGACCATCTGAGAGGGTCACATGATAGCCAGTCACCCCATATATGGGGTGCTTGGCTATCATGTGACCCTCTGAGAGGGTCACAGATAGTCAATCACCCCATATGAGGACATAGTTATTCATATCATATAAGGGGTGATAGATCACCTTTAAACAACAACACAGGGGCAACGTATCGTGTTGAGTGAAGACCTATTGGATTGAAAAAAACCCTCACATAATAGAGTGAGAAAGGGAACAGGCGATCAGTTTCGGACAAATGAAATAATAACTGGCAATTACCGGAGTGGTATTTGTTGCGAAGTTCGAGAGGAAAAAAGGCAACAAAGATCAACACTCTGGTCAAGGCAAAGCTCTGGGTCTGCCTGGCAGTGAGATCAGAGGTTTTCCCTTCTGTCATGCATTGACATGAACTTTCGATGTACTCAATTCAATTAATGATAAACCCTTGAAGCGCTGAAATATTGTTGTATAGACCATGGAGACCAAAGGTTTTTTTTCAATTTAAAATCATTATACATTTTCTAGTTAGCTCTTCCCACTTCATTTGAATACCTATGGTATGGGTCTATGACCGGGATCAACCTTAAACGTCAGAATCTGACGTCTACAGACGTCAGATTCTGACGTCGAAAGTCGATCCCGCACTGTAAGGGTTAGTCATATTTTACTTCATTTTCATTGTTATATTTAAATAATGATGTTATGTGAGGAGCTCATCATGCAAGATATGATGCGGATATAAATACAATATAACTGTTTTCATATGTTGGTTTTGAAGCCATATAAACTGGATTTGACAACGAGCCATCGAAAAGGTACAGGCAGTCAAACCATGGTAGAATCAGGTCAAAAATGCACCCATTTGGGAGTTCTTCTCTAATGGCGACAAACAGGAAACTACTCAATAAGGGAGCTAATTAATGTTTTTCCATGATTGTAGAAAAACGTTAAAAAGATGTGAAAATACTAGAAAACGGAGTAAATACACAAACATTATGTTGTGGAGTAAAATAATGGATGTGTGTGAAATGCACTGCTAGCGACGAAGGTTGGTTTAATGTTGGGTCAGAGTCTCAGATGCTTCAGAATGTTCTTAAACGTTTTTTTTAGTTTTTGAAAAAAATTCCATATTTTAAATTTTATATTAGTCATATTTAATTCATTCATTAATTAATTAATTCATTCATTGAATAGTGCTGTACAGGTAGGCAGCGCGGTGACCCAGTTAGTATTCCAAGTAAAGCCGCAGCAGATACAACACGTTGTAATGATTTTATTCTAAAGTTGACCAATCGTCTACGACGCTGGCCCAACATTAAAACAACATCACCACAACGTGTGTCGTTTGCTTGGGCATCAGTAAGATCTCTCTGAGAAGAAGCGTTATCTTGTTTTTGAGGATGACTGGCGCGGAAAGCAAGGAGCAGATCACTCACCACCTGGAAGACACCTTCCTGGAAATCAATAATCCCGATGAAAATCCAGACTTGACCTTCCAAGCCCCTAGAGGTGACATTTCCTTGTGTTTCCACAATAAATAAATCAGTGGTAGAGATAACTGACAATGGTACTGATGTGTACACAGTGTCATGTTGATGTTTAGTCCAAATGGTTGTATGCGCGGTGCAGGGGACGGTGACAATAGTTTATTGTTCTTATATTACACCATCATACCGTGCAACACATACATATTATGTACATATTATAAGTTTATATTGGTTTATATTTATTCTATGTCGTACTAGTTTGCCTATATTAAACAACGATGTTTTCTTGTCGGATGAATTATATGAAATATGAATTGTTATTATCACGAATTGTGTCGCGCAAAAGCAAACAGCAGCCTTTGCACATTAGTATGGAGACAAAAGGGCTTTTTCAATTTGAAATCATCACGAATGTCTTAGTTAGATCTCTCCGATTCAGTCGAATACCAATGTTATGGGTCTATGGCGCTGTACGTATTAAAGGTTTCACAAACAGCCACGTGGTGTTTAAGAGGTTAATTAAGCCAGTGTTACCGGCGTGGATTACAGTACAGTCAGATGCAGATTATCACTAGATTTCAGATGATTTCCTGACCGAGGTGTCAGGGTGGCCCTGATGTATGAGGCGTTCTGAAGATTTGGTCCTCAGGCCAGATGTGTTTGCGACACGAGGAGGGCCACATAATGTGTCATCTTATTGGAGAAGATGTGAATGATGGCGCGGAGGTGATTTGGCTTCCGTGTGACCAGATGCTCGTTGTTAGAAAAAACTCCATACTAACGTTGGCAGTGGTAGGGATTTATATGCTCATGATACTACATAATTGCATGTTGTTAAAGTCTGTTTTCAAAAATAGCTATTTTTTGCCATTTGAAGCTGGAAATCGCTTTAGCAAAATTCCCCAAATGAATGAAAAATACTAACTAAGCTTTCAGCGAGACAGAGTTTGAAAACAGTATACGTATATAACCTCATCTCTGCCAGATATCGAAGTTCGGAATCGGTTTTTATTCCCTTCAATTCTTCGTACTTTGCAATACTGGCCAGGATAAGAATCTCCAGGATCACGCAGTCATGACTGTATTTATCGCCAGTCTTGATTGGCCAACTTTCGTTGACTAGATCGTCCATGAACTTTCCCATCATCCTTCTGACCAAGGAAAAAGTCAAAATTTATATTCTATAAAGTTTAGGCCTACATGAGCGAGAATTCTTGCTGGTATTCACTAAAAAAAACGTTGTGATTTGTTCAAATGGACGGATAAAATACAAACTTAGCGCTTTGTTGTACATTTCTTGTTTACCAAAAATAAAATATTATGTATCCACGTTAAAACCTTTATTAGTGCCTTTCAACTGATATCAACGAGGTTGGTACATTTTTTTAAATGTTGCTACTCATTGGGCATTGGGCATTGGGTGAAGCACGGTTAACATGTGTGAATCAAAACTAAACATTTATACCATACAAAATCAGCTGAGAGAAAAACATTTTGACCATTTACTGAAAAAGTATGAACAATGGGTAAAATTAAGGATAAAAATATCAACTTAAAGCTCTCTGTTGCATTTGTCAATGGTCAGACACAAAATATTTTTCATCCATGTTAAAGCTGATACCAGTAGCTTTCCAATGGTATGAAATATATCGATATAGCTCAAAATTTAACTACTCATTGGCCAAAATGTGATATACAGTCAATTTATCCGAGCCTGAAAAAAAGTGCGCCACTTTTTACGTTTAACTAAAAAAGTGTGTAATATGTTCACATAACTCATTATTCTAATTCCAAATGGAATTCAACAATAGTTCTAGAACATCTTTGAATCAAAACTAAACATTTATGCCATACAGAAATCAGCTGAGAGAAAAGTATTCTGACTATTCACTGAAAAAGTATGAAAAATAGGTAAAGTTAAGGGTTAAAATACCAATTTAAATCTCTCTTGCGCGTTTTAAAATTAGAAAATTTGAAAATAAAAAAAAACATTTGTAATGCGCCGTCATTTCTCATTAGATTCATGGGCGCAGAAATCAAATGTACATGAGGCATCAAAGAGACCACCATATGCTTCTCTAAATGGGTCTTCAAACTATTCTTAAACTTATCTGAGTCTATTATATTCCTTAGTTCTGCAGGCGGTGCATTCCACAGTTGTGACCCAGCAGCAACAAAGGCCCGGTCGCCAATACAAAGGTCTTAGTTCTTGTACGTAGCTGTATGAATGTGATCTGTCGTGAAGAGCGTAGTGTGCACTTTACATCACGCTGCTCCAGTAGCTCACACAGATATTCGGGAGCTTTGCAATGAGCTGCAAGGAACGTCAGCCACAGTACTTTATAGCAAACTCCCTGTTTAACTGGTAATCAATGTAGCTGCATTCGCACGTCAGAGATGTGTTCGTGACGACGCATGCATGTTATCAGCCTTGCAGCACTATTAGCACACGTCTATCGAGCTAGTACTGTGGTAAGCCCTGATATAGTGCGTTGCAAAAGTCCAGCCTAGAAATCACCAATGACTGGATGATTTGGCGAGTGGCAGTAAGTGTTAAATGTGATCTGATGCCGGGAATTTTTATCAATGACAAATAGGATGACTGGCAAACTTTTCCACTTTGGGAGACCACGTTGAGAGAACTGTAAAAAATTACGCCAATATTTTTTGCAGATGTTGTTGGTTAAATACTAGATTCTCCAATTGTTATTGGTTTAACGTCAATATCATCACCACTCTGTGACGACACAAGGTAGACATACTCCGTCTTGTCATCGTTCAGTTTTAACCTGTGTATGACCATCCATGCACGTATTTCTGCTATGCATTTTTCTATCTTGGTTAATGCGATCTTCCTATCAATAATTATTATCATCAGCGTTGAATATCATATAAATCTGGGTGTCGTCAGCATATAGCTGGTAGTTCACACCATGTTTCCTACATATTGCTCCGATTAGGACTGTGTATTGTGTAAAAAGAAAAGGACCCAGGACAGAGTCTTGGGGGCACCATATCTTAGAGGTACATTTTTTTATTTGACTCCCTTAATGATGACTGATTGATGACGATTTTGTAAATAGGACTGAAACCACTTGTGAGCCATGCCCTGAACACCAATATTTGACAGCCTGTCAAGGAGTATTTTATGGTCTATTGTGTCGAAGGCGGCTGAGAGATCTAACAAAACCAGAGAGACAACCTCCCGTTGGTCAAGAGAAAGCAGAATGTTATTGCACACTCTCACCGGAGCAGTCTCCGTATTATGTAAAGGGCGGTATGCCGACTAATGGGGTTCATGTATATATTTGTCAATAATCGGACACACAATATTTTACATATATGTGAACGCCTGTGTCAGTAGCTTTCCATTGATAATTCATAAAAAATATATTGATAGGCCTATAGCTCAAAATTTGACTACTCAGTGGGTGAAAATGTGTTATACGCTCCATTTCTCAAAACTGGACCAAAATCGCAAATATGTCATGTACATTTTTGGCCATATTTCAGTAAAGCAGCGGCAGCTACCTGATCAACAGGCCACGGAGTAGTCCATGTGAAAATAATTGTAGCTTTAATTCCCCTTCCGGGTGACACTTTACCCCAGCCACGTCTGGTCGGACATTTCTTAAGTTCTGCATGTTCTGTGCATCGTGTACAGGTTCTATATCCTATTTTATGTTTAGACCTGATATTCACTTTATGCTCGACCTATTTTGGCATAGTGGAGGCATTCTTCCGTATTATCAACCCTTAACCCTTGAAGCGCTGAAATATTTTTTATCTAAACCATGGAGACCAAATATTTTTTTCCATTTGAAATCATCATAAATTGTTTATTTATCTCTTTCCGCTTCACCTGAATACCTATGTTACGATACGGCGATCATAAATATTTTAAATCTTTCAGTTTGGGGGCCGACTTTATACGTTATAATTTGACGTCTACAAACGTCAGATTCTGACGTATAAAGACGGTTAAGATCTGATATTTGCTGTATGCTCGATCTGGGTTGGCATGTCGGGTGTCTTGTTCGACCTGAGCTGCATGCCGGTCGTCTTGTTTGACCTAGGCTAGCATGTCGGGCGTCTTTCGCCACAACTTTTCTCGCTCATTGTCGACAGCAGACACGCGACCACCTCGTTTAATCGTCCTGGTAGGTGTAGAAGTATGGCCACGTCACGGTCTGCCGCATCCATCGGCTCATTCCTACACTGCAGACCACCTGCCCTTTGATCTCACGCGTGGATGCCATAACGCCTGCAAGACAGAAGTGCGCGCAGACATGTCCCTGCCAGCACAAGACGTTGGAGTGGCGTTGGACCAGCACCTTTAACTATGAACCAACGCTAATAAACCAGCTTCCTACGTTTGTCGAGACAATTCTAAACGTCCGCAGTCTCTGAACTGACACTGAGCTAGACAGTTCGTGATATCGCTATTCTTATTCTCCAAATACACCGTTAATGTTACAAGCCAAACAAATGCCACAGAAAAGGATAAATGATACATATTCTTGGCTTTTAATTATAATAAAGAAAATAGAGTGCAGTGCATAACACAATGGTGTCAACAATATAGTTCTTCTCATCTTCTCTGAACAGTTTTTCTCAATGTGTTACACATATCTATGAGAGATTAAGTACAGGTAAATGATTGAATGCGTGAGTGTGTGTGAAAGTCAAAATTAGCCATTTTATGGCACTTCAACGCATTAGTATATGTCAGTGTGTAATTATGTGTCATTTTCATGTTGATTTTGAATTAATGTTTTTTTCCACTAATATACAACCCATAGATCAACAAAAAAACTTTTTCCATTTTTTTCCTCCAGTGGTTATATAAAAAAATTAAAATGGCCGCCACCGATGACAAAATTGTGAATGACACCAAATATAGAATGTTATCCGACAGATTCGATTTCAGCACACACAAATTATGCAAAAGAAAGCGAAAAATAAATATAGACTCAAATGCCGCGCAAAGCCAGACGTTTGCGTAACCCTACCCCTCTTTTTAGACAGGTTTGGAGGTATCCCCCTATAAGCAGTCAAAATATATATTTCGCCCCAATTTTTTATACTGTTAACATCTCATTTCATTGATGGGAGACACTCCTGTAGGAATTGTTATTCTTGATGAATGTAACCTATATGATGTATGCACGAGTTAATAGATATTTTAATACAATTTAGTCCATAATGCAGTATTATCTATATTTATTTCATCGAAATATGATATTCTGGCCGTTCTCATGGATTAGACACAACAAATTACATTGATTTTGTGTTTTTGTGTTATTTGCTTATCAGTGGCGGCCATCTTGGATTTTTCATTAATGGGAAAAGGAAAAAAACGGGAACACTTTTTATTTGTTCAGTTGGGATATGTAGATGTGAGAAATCATCATCAATCAAAATCAACATGAACATGACACAGAATTTTGATATGCTACATAGCGACGTGTACTACATACAGATTAATTAGTGATTCACCCGCACTAATAATACACGCCTAAGCAAGCCACTGAGCCACCGAATCACCTGATAAAACACACCCAGTCTGTGACGTGCTACTTATATGTTGACGCTATCCAGGTATATACTAAACATATTTTATTACAATTCCAGGTATCAATGCTAGACAATTTGGCCATATTCCGTGAACATTAACTATATATATCATCACTATTACCGCGACCCACAACTTCAAGAGGGTGAAAATTAAAATTGTATATAATATTTAGTGCTTAATATCTATGTAATAATGATGATATCATTATTTGTTCAATTTGAGATCACAAACATTTACACATCTTGATTCCTAAAGTCCCTTTCATTCATAATATCTGTGATTTCATAAAGCAGATTAAATACGACTAAAATCGCATTTAGAGGTTTATAGATTAACCCTTTAAAAATCGGTGGCGCATATTTTCGGGTTTTCATTTTTATTAAGTACCACATTTTAAATATCTCAAAGATAAAATATGACATCAACCAGCAAGATTTGAAAAGAGTTGACCTCCATTTTGTCAAATCTGAATAATTTTCACTCACTTGAAGTTGTGGATCGCGTCAGCGAGACACAACTTCAAGTGGGTGAAAATTCAAATTAAATAATTTGGCGGTTAAAGGGTTAACGTAGGCTGAATAAGGCCCAGCATTTGACAATCAGCACTGGCATCATGGCTCTCACATAATCCGAGGATGTTTCTGGTCAGACTGCAGACTACTAGTCCGAAATGACGCTTTCACTGATCGTTGACTGCAGACGGACTGTTCACGTGACCAATTCCAGCCTTGGATCTTTGTTTTGTCTTTGCGTACATGATATTTTGTAGTCAATCATCGCCCTTTCCAAATCTCACCGCGAAGGATTGCGCCTCGTTTAAGTGCGCCTTGATGCCTTCATTCTGTTCATTAATGCAGCTTCAACTGAAGCTGGAGTACACAGTGGGACAACGTTGAATCAACACTGGGCAGTGACGGTGAGGTTAGCATAAGATTGAGCCTAAGCATAGGCACCCCTTTCCACAACCACCCCCCCCCCCCCCCCCTGTACACTATATATATCAAAATGGACAACAGAATAAATCTAATAGCAGACGACGAACTCAATACTGCCTGTATTTGATCATCGTTCGGGTTCTAACAAGTCGCTATGACAATATATTTAATTAATTCGCAAGCAATATAATTTTATATATTTTTAAATTATGCCACAAACCAGTCCACTGTGATTTTATCTAACGTACTTAAAATGATAACTTTGTATCTGGCCTGACCTTCAAAAAATACAATTTGGTTGACCCCGAACGTATGTCACCCGCATCTGCGTCGCTGATTCGATGACCTCTGGTTTTTCCAGATGAGATAGTCGATTAGTGTTCCAAATTTACATGTTTAGACTGGTTTAATTATTTAATGATGCAAACATCATGGCATTATCAAATAATAATATTGGTGCTTGTTTGTTCTATGATTTAAGACAAAACTGTTTGCATTACATAAAAGACAATGATCATATGCGTGATAAAATATCACATTAAATCATATAATATGCTGAATATGCTGTGTTGTACTAATCGATATATTACGTGTCATTGTGGGCGATATAGTAAAGTATTGTCACTCACATTCTAAGACGATGATATTATATTGTTAATGCATTGCTTCTGGATCATACATTGATATTTGCCATACATCGATATCATTATTTTCAAAAATGTAATTTATCAACATCATACGAGTTGATCATAAAGCATTGATTTGCTTGCAATAAGCAACTGCACTTGCTTCACCAACATTAGCAACATGCTTTATGAAGTAGCAGCTAATATGTTTTGCCCACCATGGGAGGGGGCGATGAGGGCTGCTCCATATAATTTAGATCTTTACGGCCTATTTAACATAAATTTAGAAACAAAATTAAATTTAATCCAGATACAAATCTAAAATTGCTTAATTCATTTCGATCTAATGATGGGTTTTTTAATACTGGTGTAACATGAGCAATTTTGAAGGCATCTGGGAATTTCCCTTCTGCCAGTGAGAGACACATGATCTTTGTGATTGACCCGGCCAGAATATCAGCGCTGTCCTTGATGATTTGAGTTGGAAATGAGTCTAGGGGATTTTGGGCAGCTGGGGTGGTGGGAAAGAGTTAGCAAGTTTGTTATTGCATGAACAAGGCAAACGCACACCACACAAAACCTGTATCCGATCAACTTCATTCACATATGACGTACGTTCGGGGTCAACCTAATAGGCAATTTTGGTGACCAGGCCAGATACAAAGTTGTCATTTTAAGTATGTTAGATATAATCACAGTGGGCAGATTTGTGGCATAATTTAAAAATATATATATATTGCTTGCGAATTAATTAAATATATTGTCATAGCGACTTGTTAGAATCCAAACGATGATCAAATACAGGCAGTATTGAGTTTGTCGTCTGCTATTCGACTCATTCTGTTGTCCACCTTGGTATATAGTGTAGATGGGGGGGGGGGGGTGGTGGTTGTGGAAAGGGGGTGCCTTTGCCCTAAGTTTCGTGACAACTTTTCAGCAGACACGAGACTTTGAAGCAATATTGTTTTAATATGCCCAATATGCCTACTGGGACATGGATCTAGACTGTGACAGTTATAAATAGCAGATTAATTGACCTTCAGTCTAGCTATTCTTTACACTCTTAATAATTATGCTGCCGGGACCAAATATATCCGTTTTCAAGCAAATATCAGACCAATAAATTCAACTCTAATTGCTAAAATGATTTGTGATAGATGCTTAGGTAATCTAATAGTTACATTTTGAAGATGTATATTTTTTCATAAAGACAATTATTTTTCGTCATTTGGAGCTGGAAATTGCGTTAGCAATTCCAGCTTCAAATGAATGAAAAATAGTTTTAAGAAAATAGGCAGCATAAGGGTTAATAATTCAGTGTAGCTTCGACACCAAGGGCCCAATGGTGTCATTGGCCCCCGGTATACAAGATAGGCTAAATTGTTTCGTCTCGTGTTCAAATCCGGTGTCCCATTCATCCATTCAGTCATGTAACATAATTATGGTGAAAAGACAAATAGTATACAGGTATATATAGCAACTGTTTTCTTCTCAACTGAACAGTTGCAACAGTCTTTTTATCATAGCAAAAAGAAACGGCAGTAACTGCTTACTTTTCAAGAAAGCCGTTATTGCTGTTTGCCTCCATATGACAGTCAGCTCCTGACCAACAATAATGTAAATCAACACACAGCTCTTCAGGCGTGAGGGAAATCACTTTATCAACGAAAACACCCGGAGCTGTATCAGCGTCCAGACAGATCGTTTGAAGTGTTAGATTGGACGTTTTCAACAAAATGAACTAGAAGTTTTAGATGATAAATAAAACAATTTACTTTGGGAAGCTATGTTTTACCAAGGAATATAGAAGGTCCTTCTATATTCCTTGGGTTTAGAATAATACATTACATTGCAGAAAAATGTATCTCTAAACCCACAAAGTCTATAATCCCTCTGAGGCTTCACCAATTTGATCATTAAAACCGTTTTTTATCTTTTGTAAAGTTATAGGCACCGGCATCTCTTAAATAGGCCTACATGTCCGAAATTTATAAAATGTATTTCAAAAATCATCACACACCTGATACACATACGTCATAGCAGAAATAGCTAAATCTATTTCTGGTCATATGATTATGGCTGCACCTAGTGAAAATGACTGACATGGATTTGGAAGATATTTCTAAGAAATAGGATTGTCTCGTGATATTAAATTTTAAGAAAGACTACCCTTTCTCGCAAAAGTCAAACAGCAGTAACTTCTCAGAAACCAAGTACGCAGTTGCTGCTTTCTGTATTAGCAAAACGATACGAGAAGACGACCCCTTAGTTTCTCTGATATTCCTAGAAGCTGCCAGTGTTCCGCGGAAACATATATTTTTGTGATATTAGGACTGAATCTCAGAAACCGTGAATAAAGAAACAAGTGCGCTGTGAAAGTAATCTGGACGTTTTCTTTGTATGGCGGGGGCCCTAGGGTAGTGGCTAGCACCGCTGCCATTCACGCTAGAGTTCGGGGTTCGTTTCCCGGTCCCGGCGGTTTGAAAGAAACAAAAATGTTCCTTCCCCATCCACTCGTCAAACTCAGTATTGTGGGGAGCCTCTGTGACCGATAAGTAGCGTGCTCGGCCCCAGACCTCCAGGGTTTAAATTTCGAATCCTGTGTCTGGAGAGCAGTGTCATCTTTCTTATCTCACCATCCTCATGAGGATCTACTGGCCCAATTTAGCCTGTATGTGCGCTAAAGTGGTCCAAAGCCCGATTAATTTTATTTTATTTTAATGTTGTTTACTTTGTAAGATGACACGGGGAGTTCACATACATGCTTATCCACCGTGTTATTAACCCTTTAACCGCCGGTGCCGCATATATTTTTTAAAAGCACATTAAGTACCACCTTTTGAACATGTTAAAGATACAATGTGACATCAATCAGCACTATTTGAAAACAGTTGACTTCCATTTTTTCAAATCTGAATAATTTTCACTCACTTGAAGTTGCGGATCGCGTCAGCGAGACACAACTTCAAGTGGGTGAAAATTCAGATTGAATAATTTGGCGGTTAAAGGGTTAAGTTTATAATATGCTCGTTTTAATCAAAGTAACAAAGTGAATTCTGTAACATTTTCTGAATTTAAATTCATCTTTTGTAGAATATTTAACCAATCGTCAATGTAACCCTATGCCATCAGTGTCTCCATAGTAGTAAGCATGCTCAGTTTTTATAAACGGTTGATGGTACATGCTTAGTTATTCGGATAATTATATTTAGGCATATGAGGTGCCTATTTGTCAAACAATGTAATATTTTTATTTATATAAAGCTGGAATTAACGTCAGCAATTCCGGCTTAAATGAATGAAAAATAGAAACAAAAAATCCAGCATGACAAAAATTCAAGGGTTAAAGCGATACATTTTTATGGAAAACGTTACAAATTGCGTGTCAAGAGGTTAAACCCTGGGCATATTTTTGTATGACAGGTTTTTATAACTACATGGTATATAATACTGACATTGATGAATGTGTCCTGTGCTTGGAGGGTTCATATCGTGAGACAATGCTAATATAATGCTGGACCACCATCAGCGAATCTGGCCCAACATTATCCCAGCATTGGGTCAATTATCCGTGGCTCTTGGCGACACCATGCCCCATCATACTGTCACTCCGCCGTGACATGTGACACCCAACTATCAGCACAGTGAGCACCAAACGTTTTCTCATTAATGTTAGCCCAGCATTAGGTCTTCTGTTTTTCTGCCAGTAACACTGACCACAAGAATGTATACCAGCAAACACGATACGCTGACTCAATGCTTGATATTGGCCCAACGTCTGCGACGCTAGTCCAACATTAATCCGTCATTGAGGCAAGGTCTCGCGTTTGCTGGTATAGTCTGAAATTAATCGGTGTCTTAAAACACGGCATTTCCTAGCAAAAATGTATTTGTTCCATGTTTTTCTTTATCAAAATATAATACAAGGATGAAGCATTTGTTTTTATAGTTCCTTTATGTGAGTAGAGATGAGTGGAGTAGTCTACTTTGTCTGTCTGCCATAATTAAGAAAACACGCAGACATTGTCTTAACCGTTACAGCGCGGGGATCGACTTTAGTCGTCAGAATCTGACATCTGTAGACGTCAGATTCTGAGGATTCTGAGGACTAAAGTCGATCCCCGCACTGTGAGAGTAAACATATTTCTAATCGCCGTAGACCCATAACATAGGTATTTAAATGAATCACAAAGAGCTAACAAAGGCGTTTATGATGCTTTTAAATTAAAAAAAACCTTTGGTCTCCTTGTCTTTTACACATTCAGCGCTTAAAGGGTTAATGTTGTTTTAGCCCTTACGACGCTGAAATATCGGTATACAAACCATAGAAAGCAAGGGGTTTTAAAATCATCATAAATGTCCTGTCTTTCCGCTTCTGAGTGCAGTTGAGTACATATCTTATGGATCTACGGCCATTATAAATATTTTGATTCCCCATATCAGTGCTGGGAACGACTGCAGACGTCTAAAATCGGTCCCCGCGATGAAAGGTTTAATGCTGGGGAAAGTCTACGGCACTGGCCCAGCATTTAAACAACATTAAAATACATTGTGTTTGTTTTAAAACCCAACAAACACGACACTGTAACCCGATGTTGTTCTAATGTAAGCCCAACGTCTGTGACTATGGCCCAACATTTAAACAGTATTAGATAAGCAATGTCAACGGGGACAGTGCAGCATTAGTTCAGCATCCTGCTATCATGTTTATCGGCTGCATACATATACACACATTCCTCCGCGTCTTTTCTAACGTCATGCCATCTAACCATGTAGACAACTCACTGAAATTATAAAACAGCACCAAATAATTCGAGAACTTGAATTTTATACAATATATGTAATTAGTTATTCTGTTATCATAATTAAGTCTGTGTCATTTCATTTTAATCCCACATTTTTAGACAAAGACGGAATGACGTTGTTCAGCCGATTTCACCAGAAAACATTTCCACAAATTTTATGCAGAGTATTTGTTAAGTTTATAACATTCAAAATGTCAACAGTAGCTTTATTTGCATGCGCTCACTTTGAAAAATATTTTTAAATTATAATTTAATATAATTAGTTAGTCAAGTATCTGCACTATGTCTAAGGTTAGGGTGAATCAGATCGCTTTGAGAATATTGGACATGGTTTAGTCCTTTGTCATGTTAGGCCCGTATATATACGTTTAACAAAAATCAAACTAAACACAGCCATTGGAATTAATCAAATAAGCTGTGGCGGATGCTCAGTTAATTAAATAGCTAGATTCTGGCAATGCATTTTAAAAATACGTCATTTATATTAATGGAAACTCAGCAGGACAACAGAAAAAACAGTAGTCATGTCGTATCAATTTCAGATGTGTATTTTCAAGATTCTATAATCAAAGATATTCTAATGCTGGAGTTGAACACAGAACAATTTTTCCATCAGTACATTACATATAATCAAGCTCACGAAATGTCATAGAAAAGGCTGTTACCATAATAGGGGGGAGTTATATCTATTGTAATATGTGTTTAATCATAATTATCTGGAAAGCAGGCAAGATCCCCGTCAATCTGAAGTATTAAGTCTTAACCCTTTAAGCCCTCACGATGCATAAATGCATCATTTTACATCCTTGAAAATAGACTTAAGTTTCCTACAACCAAGGGTTTTAGAACAAAAATTTCCATGAAACTGGTTTACAAATACATGACAATTTTCTTTAATTTTCAAACCACATCAAATCATCTTCATCCACTACAAGTCGAGAATTGCGACAGCAATTCGCGGCTTGTAGTGGATGAAGATGACAATGGTAAATTCAGGCTTGAAAGGGTTAAAGGACCGATCCGGAATAGAATAGTTTCAATACCTTTTCATTAACACACCAAGCTGCCCATTTTAAATGTGAAACAGTTGGTTAATTAGCAAGAATGACAAAGTTTAGGGTCTCAATTTCAAGGATGGAAAAATAATTATTGACATTTGAAAGTTGGCGATTTTGAGGTGAAAAAGTACATCTATACCCGCGGGCACGTAGTATATGAAAAATGAGATTCACCCAATGTTGTTTTAATGTCGTGCCAACGTCTACGACGGTGGCCCAACATTAAAACAACTTTGGGTCAACACACCGGGTTTGTTGGGGCGCATTACACTTGAGAAAGAAAATCGTGTAATTATTCTAGCTCCACCTTTTCCTGTGAAATCTCCTTACAAGAATTATTTTGTCAACACGTAAACATGCAGATGTCAGTGCGTCCGTCTTTATTTAGTCCCGTCGCTTTAGCCCTTTCATATCACGTGCATCATTGCCTGACTCAAATAAAAACCAGTCCCACAATAATAATGCTATAGAATTCACAGCCTGGGGTCTAATGTTAAGCATGGACGGCGGATGAAACGGAATGACCGCGAAAATAAAATCAGTACGCCAGCGAACACAATTTGTAATGTATGTAACAAATAGGCCCCTGGGGCGACGAGCCCATCGCTGGATGTTTTCTATGTTTATCCCGAGGTCTAAATATCATGCGTACAATTGCCCGAAATACACACGCAAAAAGCATCAGCTATGTATCACGAATAATATAATACATGGCATTTAATACAATGAAATGAGCATGTGCATGTCAAATGAAAATATTCCAAATTGCATTTATTTATTTATAACGTCCCATTCACCCATTTCAATGAGTGACTTCTAACTGCAATACATCACATGTAAGCTGAGAAAATTCTGTTTTTGATTTCCTATTAACCATTTGACCGCCAAATTATTCAATCTGAATTTCCGATCACTTGAAGTTGTGTCTCGCTGACGCGATCCACAACTTCAAGTGAGTGAGTGAAAATTATTCAGATTTGACAAAATGGAGGTCAACTGTTTTCAAATATTGCTGTTTGATGTCACATTTTATCTTTAACATGTTTAAAAGCTAGTCCTAATGTGCTAATAAAAAATGAAAACCCGAATATATGCGGCACCGGCGGTTAAAGGGTTAAACGATTTTTGTCAACATGCGTGCATGCGACATGGGTTCTTAACCCACACAACGCTGAAATATTTTTCATAAACTATGGAAACCAAACGGTTGTTTGCAATTTGAAATCATCATATATGTTTTAGTTAGATCTTTCCGCCTTATTTGAATACCTATGTTATGGGTCTACAGCCATTACAAATATGTTAACTATTACAGTGCGGGGATCGACTTTAGACGTCTAAAGTCGATCCCCGCACTGTAAGGTTTAAAATACCATTTTAAGCACTGAACGGTAAGAACTTCAATGATATATGTTTCATATAAGCCGTTTAGAAGTATTGGGAGGCACTCCCTGAAACTCCGCTGACAAAAACAAACCAATTACAGGGACGCTCGTAACAAATGCCTCTGTTTGCGTCGCCATGCAAAAAACAACACCAATGTCGATTGTACATTGCGAAAAATCCAGAAATCCATAAAGCAGTGACTCCGGGACGGGGTGCAGGCAGCCGCTAAGCCACCAGAGATCCTTGTTTATGGACCCAAACCAGACATTTGCCTAATGCTGGTTCAATGTTGTGCGGAGGTTATGGGAGCTGGCCCAGCGTTAACACAACATTGGTGCGGGGTGTCGTTCTCATTGCTAGACCGGAGTGTGGTTGTCTGCTATGTTTTTGCTCTAAATGCCTTCACAATCTTGTTACAGGTTTTGCAAGCTTACATTGACGACATAGTGTGCAAAAATATACGATGAAAATGGTGACAAATGTGTTTTACATTGCAACGTTTTGTCAATTGATAGTACTTGAATTGCAGGCAATACACATGAATAATAAATCATGTTATATATGGGACAAATATGGTGTCCGGATAGGGCCATCTTGCCCTTTCGCAGTTTCGTTGTTTCGCACTTTCGTTGTTTCGCACTTTCGTTGTTTCGCATCGACCTTTCGTTGTTTCGCATCGCCCTTTCGCTGTTTCGCATCGCTCTTTCGCAGTTTCGTTGTTTCGCAGTTTTGTTGTTTCGCATCACCCTTTCGTTGTTTCGCATCGCTCTTTCGCTCTTTCGCAGTTTCGTTGTTTCGCAGTTTCGTTGTTTCGCATCGCACTTTCGTTGTTTCGCACTTTCGTTGTTCCGCAGTCCCGCACTTTCGTTGTTTCGCTCTCTCGTTGTTTCGCACTTTCGCAGTTTCGTTGTTCCGCACTTTCGCAGTCTCGCACTTTCGTTGTTTCGTACTTTCGCACTTTCGTTGTTTCGCTCTTTCGTTGTTCGCACTTTCGCAGTTTTGCACTTTAGTTGTTTCGCTCTTTCGTTGTTTCGTAGTCTCGCAGTTTTGTTGTTTCGTACTTTCGCACTTTCGCTGTTTCGCTCTCTCGTTGTTTCGCACTTTCGTTGTTTCGTACTTTCGCAGTTTCATTGTTTCGTACTTTCGCACTTTCGCTGTTTCCCACTTTCGTTGTTTCGCACTTTCGCAGTTTCGCACTTTCGTTGTTTCGCTCTTTCGTTGTTTCGTAGTCTCGCAGTTTCGTTTTTTCGCACTTTCCCTGTTTCGCTCTTTCGTTGTTTCGCACTTTCGCAGTTTCGTACTTTCGTTGTTTCGTACTTTCGCACTTTCGCACTTTTGTTGTTTCGTACTCTCGTTGTTTCGTACTTTCGCACTTTCGCACTTTTGTTGTTTCTTACTCTCGTTGTTTCGCAATTAATGGACGAATTTATGCCGAGTGAAATTCAAAGATTCATAAGCTATAGCTTAAGTGTGAGAGCATCTTAAGGTATATTAAAAATTCACGTCAGAAATAATGCAAAGCTAAGGCAAAACGCGTAACAACATTTACAATTATAGGTAAAAATTCAGTTTTCACTGACAAGCTAATCTTTCAGCCATTATTTTATGACCATGCACATTTTAGTGATTATATGTTGAGTAAATAATTACCTATTTATTTAATTTTCAATTTTTTCATTTTTTAAAAATGGCGAATACAAGCCTAAGGGTACGTTCACCGATTGCGTAATGCTTAGAGGGGGGTTAAGTGATGAGTTACGGGATTTAGTCAAAATAGCGTTAAAAAGTGTTACGAAGGAGGTGTCAGAATCGTTACGTAATTGTTGAACGGCCCACAAACACTAGTAGGCAAACTAACATGATGCAATTACGCTAGTTTACCTGGAAATAATCGTTTAGGTCTACTGCGCTGTCATATATCAAGTGAATTCGTCCTGTGGCGAATTACTCTGTTCTCAGTAATGTTCCTGACGATATAAATGGGCGCGGGCCCTAGGGTAGCGGTTAGCACCGCTGCCTTTCACGCCAATACCGGTGCGAAAGTGCGAAAGTGGAAACAACGAAAGTGCGAAACAGCGAAAGTGCGGAAGTACGAAACAACGAAACTGCGAAAGTACGAAACAGCGAAAATGCGAAACTGCGAAAGTACGAAACAACGAAAGTACGAAACTGCGAAAGTGCGAAACAACGAAAGAGCGAAACAGCGAAAGTGCGAAACAGCGAAAGAGCGAAAGTGCGAAAATACGAAACAACGAAACTGCGAGACTGCGAAACGACGAAAGAGCTAAACTGCGAAAGTACGAAACAACGAAAGTACGAAACTGCGAAAGTACGAAACAACGAAAGAGCGAAACAGCGAAAGTGCGAAACAACGAGAGAGCGAAAGTGCGAAAGTACGAAACAACGAAACTGCGAGACTGCGAAACAACGAAAGTGCGAAACTGCGAAACAACGAAAGTGCGAAACAGCGAATGTGCGAAAGTACGAAACAACGAAACTGCGAAAGTACGAAACAACGAAAGTGCGAAACTGCGAAACAACGAAAGTGCGAAACAGCGAATGTGCGAAAGTACGAAACAACGAAACTGCGAAAGTACGAAACAACGAAAGTGCGAAACTGCGAAAGTACGAAACAACGAAACTGCGAAAGTGCGAAACAACGAAAAAGCGAAACAGCGAAAGTGCGAAACAACGAAAGAGCGAAAGTGCGAAACAACGAAAGTGCGAAACAACGAAAGAGCGAAAGTACGAAACAACGAAAGTACGAAACTGCGAAAGAGCGATGCGAAACAAAGAAAGAGCGATGCGAAACAACGACGCTGAAAACAACGAAACAGCGAAACAGCAAAAGAGCGATGCGAAACCGCGAAAGAGCGAAGCGAAACAACGAAACTGCGAAACAACGACACTGCGAAACAACAGAAGGGCGATGCGAAACTGCGAAACTGCGACACTACGAGACAACGAAAAAGCGAAACTGCCAAAGGGCAATGCAAAAGAGCGAGATTTTGAAGAAATTTTAATTTTTGAAACAGCGAAACAACGAAAGGGCGAGATGGCCCTATCCGGACACCATAGACAAAAGTACAGTCCAACAAATCTTTTTAGAAGATTGATAAATTTGAGGACTCACATTGAAAGTATGTGAAAACTGTGATTCTACAAAATGGTGATAGCGATATCAAACTTCTAAAGCGCCAAAAAGACCAATAGTAGGGGAGCTTAACCTCAAAAAATGGTCGAATCGTTCACTTCATTGCAAAAGTCTGAAATTTTTGTCACAGGCTGACATGACCTAGACATTTCAGAATCTGCCGACAGACAACTGAAATGTGCCCCTTAGCGGCCATATTGGACGATTCAAAATGGCCGCCACTAAAAACCTTGCGCAAGATCACAGAGTAACTTGTAATACCTCTAAATAAAATATGACGATATAAGTGTAAAAATTTAAAATAATTTATATTTTCCGCAAATTTTAAAGCGCTCCCAAACTTCACGGTTGTTGTTTTTTTTGACATAGGTTTTTCATTGTTTTAGTTCTTCTGAATATCAATTATTAGTCTATTTCGCCATAAGAATAATTTTAGAAATGGTCTTCAAGGGTGATAAACATGTTAACGCAGTAAAAGAAATTCCAAAACTTTAAGAAACATGTCACATT
Source organism: Flabesymbios commensalis (assembly GCA_964017125.1). Classification (NCBI taxonomy): domain Eukaryota; kingdom Metazoa; phylum Annelida; class Polychaeta; order Terebellida; family Flabelligeridae; genus Flabesymbios; species Flabesymbios commensalis. The sequence continues at coordinate 42,691,213 of OZ024918.1, forward strand.
ATTACATTAGTACGTAATACTAAAACAGTAGGAATGGATGATTTTTAATTCACTCCACAACTATTTATCTGAATACTTTTGCACATTTAAAATAATTCATTCTGTCAACTCTGCACATGAATTGCAAACCAGTGCAACAATAATATACACATGCCTTCAATGGCAGCAATGACTAATATTACTGTCACTATTATTAGGCCTTTCCAAATAACCAGATAAACTATCACAAAGTACAAAGCTTGACATGATAAAAAAGCTACTAAGTTCACGTTTTGTTACATGGACAATTGACAAGGCAATTCAAAAACAAAAAGAATAGATAATATGTAGTACTTTATGGATGGAAATTGAACTGTATAAATCGTATGTCATGGAATTAATACGAAATAATAAAAACAAATGAAAAACTAATAATATTTCATGACTAGTTCAAATAAAAGTGGAGATGTTTTCAGTGCAATCATGTGTTTAATTACTGGTCAGCAGTTTCGTTATCCATACAACCTCCCTCACACTTGCATAATTATGGAGGTGCACCGTATACCCGACTTACTAGCAACAGCTAGTTTCGTCCTGAATGACAACCACCTGTTTCCATCACATTCCTATCCCAAATTGGAAAAGTCTGGTACCACCTGATGGCATGATTGCCTGCTTCCATATATAGGAATCATGTAGGATCATGATCTTTTGACGTGCTCAAACAGAGGTGCATGTGTAAGGTATGATCTCAAGGGAGTGTGAGCTCTATGTGAAAAGCTGCTGCCTTGCTTCTTTAACAGATGTAACAATACAACTCTTACTATGTATACATATAACATGTATAATCACACAAAACATTCCAGTTGCTTCATGTTGACAGACTCTGACTTGAGAGACCTAGGTGTGTCTAGAGTGCAATTAAATTTGGTCATTTAATGTATCTGAAAATCTAACATGACACATGTTCTCATAGGGAGGATGAGGACACCCATATCTTCAGACAACACCTGGCTACAGCAAGGGAAATGATCCCTCTTATTTCCGTTTTTTTCACAGACATTTTTGTTAATCTGTCTTTGGAATTGGAGTACTCCCAGTTGGATCAATTTTGGCAGCGGGGGGGGGGGGGCTGATGCAGTGAATATAAAGCGGTCTGCTTGAAAAGTCGGGAGATCGCGGGTTCGTCCCCCGCGCTGTAATTCAGCTTTCAAAGAAACAAATCTTTCAAAGAAACAAATCTTTCTTTCCCGCTCACTCATAAAGTTCACTTGTAAGTATTGTGGGGAGAACTAGAACCTCCATGACTGAGAGGTAGCGTGCTCGGCCTCAGAGCGCTAGGGCTCGAATTTCCAATCCTGTATCTGGAGGGCAGTGTGATCTTATTCATCTCATTCTTCACAGAGGGGGTGATTTGGCTCTTCAGATAGGGCACTAGATGCATGTGCATGCAATCATTAAATGTTGCTGCACGAACTGAACGTATGATGTGAATTAAAGCAGCCACATCGAGAACATGGACTGAGCATGAGCATACCACGCTCAGCAAGGAATGGTGAAAAAATCTGACATATTTCCATTATTTCGGGACTGGAGAGACATAAACATGATAAGTGTAGCATTTTGCATCATTATTCCTATATTCTTGGAATTGTGCTCGGTAGATTATTTTATGCACACACTATTCGTGCAGATCACATCCAATCTCTTTGAATGTAACTTCATGCTCCCATTACATCACCAGTGCCAATTACTACAAGGACAGCATCCAAGAATGGACTTTCATGATCTATGAGTACTCTCATGAAACTTGCGACGTCAATGACAAAGTGTCATTCTATAGCTTATAGAGATTCTTTGTGATGTACATCTGCTGAGTTACGATGATTTTGTACACTTTTAAATTCATTAATGAATGTCAGAAAATCAGGTGCAGCTAGCATGTACAATGCAATAGAATCAGTATCGTCATACAGATCTGATAAGAAACCACCACCACCTTGTAACTACCGATTGCTCTGTTGATGAGACTGATCCATCAAATAAAATTTATAAATAGGCCGTTGATCACGAAACTATCAGAATGTACAGAAAACCACATCACTAAATCATTCACATGGTTCGGTAACCATCTGGAAAAAATGGTGTGGTCAAACGCTAAAAACCAGCGACACAATTCATCCAAGGCATTGAGCTCAAAATCACCATCACTCAGAGAGTGCACAAACGACAAATGATTATTTCCATCTCGATAATAAGTGAACAGTACTTACACATACGTCCCTCCCTCGACTGCTTTTTAAATGATTCTTCAGATAAGTCGGTATTATCCTGTGACTATAAGTATGCCCCTTGCTAAAGGAGATAGAGGGCCACCAATGAAACTTGATGATCAAACCGAGTGCGCTTAATATGGTGGTCATCCAGCGTTGATACAGCTCTGCCAGAGATGAACACCCCAGCCTCAGACATCACCCACTCCCCATCCAGAGCCACAGATAAAATGAGGTTTATCTTCAATATGAAGTCAGCCTATCAAAATTACGTAGGCTACTTGACGTCACCAAGGATTGAAGGATATTGCATAGAATTGTCAAGAAAAAGTGGTAAAGTGTCAATTTGTGCTCGAGGTTTGATGGAGCTTTATTCTTTCATCCTATAATGATAACCTGACCAGGTTGTCATAACGTTGTTATAAATCTCCTCTTTAGTTTATAGGAGTTCACAAACGTGCTTTATCCAAACTGTTTCTCTTATCTCAGACCAGGGGTCCTATAATATGAAGGCCTTACCACATTACCATCCTCAATCTTTGCCATGCGGCTGAGATTAACAGGAGGGGGTACAATGACGGGGGTATATCATACGATACACTGAGGCCAAGGAGGTATATGTGCCAATAAGGACAGGTGTTTGAGATGAGTATTATTGTGGCCTTAATACAAAACCTATGTAAGCCTACGGTAGTTGGGAAGTTCCAGGCTCAATACTGCGGCGTATTTGGACAGTGAACTGAGAGGGAGAGCCATATTTATTTGTATTGTATATCATCACCTGACTAATAACACACGCTACTTAAGATCTCTGGCCTATAACATTACCAAACTTATAAAATTATTTAAAAACTACGCATTTATTCAGCTTTTTGAACATATGCCTATGAGAAAAACAGTAATACGCAAATTTCAAACGATTTAGACCTTGGTGTTGTTATTTGACCTTGACCTTTCAACTTTTAATCGAAAATGACGTCATAATCGCAATCCTCGACATCAAATACCCCAGAAAAGAGGTATCACATGTGGTTCTCTGATGATTAGTAAAAAAGTGAGCATGAGTAATCCATTACAGTGGCGGCCATTTTGAAATTGCCCAATATGGCCGCTAGAGGAAAAAAATCACTTGTCTGTCGGCAGATTATGAAATATTCAGGCTTCTGAAATATGCGAATTTATTCAGCTTTTTAAACATCGACCAATGAGAAACAGTAGTAGCAAATTCTAAACGATTTTGCCCTTGATGTTGTTATTTGACATTGAAATTTCAAGTTTTGATGGAAACTGATGTCATAATCATCATCCGCCACCTCAAATACCCTGGAAAATTGGTATTACATGTGATTCTGTGATGATTAGTTAAAAAGTTAGCATGCGTGATGCATTACAGTGGCGGCCATTTTAAAATTGCCCAATATGGCCGCTAGAGGAAAAAAATCACTTGTCTGTCGGCAGATTCTGAAGCGGATATGCAACTGACGACAGCACGCGAACAGGCACGCATTCATCTTGGCGCATTTAGAGAACAGACGCGAAATTCGACGTTTATTCTCTACTGCATTTTTCATGCAAAACCGAACAAAAATCACACATTTTTCATTTTTTTCGTTTTGCTCTTCGCGCTCGCGTTCGCCTTTGCGATGTTATATTTTATGATAAAATAGTGTTTGATGATTTTCGCGCGCGAATTCTTGCCCGCGTTCGCGTTGGTGTGTTGCTGAATGGTCGATGCAAACCAAGTGCAGTATTTCACTTCAAAGATAGGTAAATGAATCGGGCTTTAGGCCACCTTTGTGCACATATAGGCTAAACTTGGCCAGGAGAACCTCATGAGGATGATGAGATGATTGAGATTCAAAAATAGGTATTTCCCAACCAACACGAGACGTTGGTCCAATTTATCAACATATCGTGTCTGTTGGGATATGTAGCAACCAGCAAACAGGAAACGTTCGCCCAATTTTGATAAAATGTTGGCCAGCCGTCTGCGAAGCTGGCCCAGCATTTCGTGAACGTCTCAAGTTTTTGCTGAGCAGGTTTTCTGCTGTATAAAGCAAACCGAAGTGCCTGTCCTGCTTTTACAGGACAGTGTTCTGTTCTACTTAGATAATTGTCATATTGGTTTCAAGATACCGTGTTTTGATTTCCAAACATCACCTGGATCAAAAAGCTGATATATTTTGTCAGGAGTTGATTGACCAGTTATCCTAATTATTATAGTTAATGTTGTCTTGTCGAATCAGCACCATAACGTGTTCTTTGCAAAAGTGAGCTAATATTATTGAATTAATAAAAGAAGATATTTTGTTGATTGTTGTTCAAGGTTGCCATGTTTTTTTATGCTATTTATTAATATGATTGATATGCAATTCATTATACAGTATGTTATCCTAAAGAACATGATGGTCTCGAGTGGTCTCGAACTCAAGACTTTCGGGACATACTCGACCAAACGCTGTTGCCTGAACCACACACATCTATCTGCGTAGTTAGCTTAACCCCATCCTGCTAAGTTAATTTATTTAAATTTCCACCCACTTGAAGCTGTATCCCGCTACCACGACCCGCAACTTCAAGTAGCTGAAAATTACTCATTTTTGTTTTATTTTAGCATAAATATGTGGAAATCTTGATGTTTAGACACGCATTTCATTCCCAGCAGTGATTTGGTCAAATAATAAAACATATTAAAAACTACAATACCCAGCAGGTACGGGACTTTGAATCAATGTTGGTTTAATGTTGGCCCATCGTCTGCGACGCTGGCCCAACATTAAACCAACATTGATTCAACGTCCCGTACCTGCTGGGTAGTCGTGATCAGCAGGATAGTGGTTAGCAGTATGCCAGCATTGGGTCAACGTTTCTTGTTTGCGGGGCGGACTCCTGCGGAGTGGGGATGCTGTGAATTGTCTATAGTGGATGTCGATACAGGGTCGTGAAAAATGGGATGTTATCCGTTTCAGTAATAACCCTGGCGATTTAGTGCCGGGTGCGGGGCCTTCCTATTAAATCAGTGGCGCTCTGAAAAACGTTTATTGTTTAGGGTTTTCATTTCCCATGTGCTTCTGGCGATGATCCAGTGGGGTCGCCACCGTCTTGCCCGACCGGGTGGCAAATTCAAGAAATAAAACGGTCGTCCATTCCCCACCTCGCTCATCACTGTCCTCAGCCAATGAGGTAATTCCCGCTCATCCGGGGCTGTGCCTGGCGACATTTCCAGGTCAAGGTTATCTGAGATTGGAGGTTATCACTGAGCGATAATGGCGCGCGTTGAAGAGTAAAAGACAAATGTGTTGAAGGACGAGACCAAATGTGATTCATTTACGACAATGTTGTTTCTATGTTGGCACATCGTCTGCAACGCAGGACCAACGTTAAAAACATTAACCCTTTAACCGCCAAGTTATTCAATTTGAATTTTCACCCTCTTGAAGTTGTGTCTCGCTGACGCGATCCACAACTCCAAGTGAGTGAAAATTATTCAAATTTGAAAATATGGAGGTCAACTGTTTTCAAATATTGCTGATTGATGTCATATTTTATCTTTAACATGTTTAAAAGGTGGTACTTAATGTGCAAATAAAAAATGAAAACTCGAATATATGCGACACCGGCGGTTAAAGGGTTAAACATGTCGTGTTTGTTCGGAATATTCTTCTAAGAAAACACCCTAAGTATCCCACTCACATACAATCCGTAGTCACACTTGTAGCCTAATGTGGGTTTCAGTGTGAGGATCAGAGAGGCTTCATAGTTTTGTCTAATAAATAATTAGTGGTTACCTTCTCTTTTAGGGTTCATCTTTAATACATCTATCTGTGAATCATCTCTGATACTATTTTAATTCAGTTATATCACTACCCACTGGGCACACGACGTTGTTGCGACGTTGAATCAACGTCGATGACGTTGATTTAACGTCAACGTCATGTGCCCAGTGGGTAGTTACAGTACGCCTAACTGAGATGCTTTTAGAGATACAGTAGTATTCACATTTGCCGTGGTAAATGATCTTTACTGGTTTCTCAGTCAATTCTCAAATAATTTGCTAGTCCTATGGCGACTACCTTTAAAAGGTCATTAAAAATACTGTAGATCTGGTAATGTTCGAGGGGTTTTAATTTTCACGAATTTCGCGGGGAGGACACATTCCGAGTTTAATCAACCGCAAATAAATCTAATTTAAATGTTCACTCATTTGAAGTTGTGTCTCGCTGACGTGATTTACAACTTCAAGTGAGTGAAAACTATTCAAAACTGACAAAATGGAGCTAATCTATTTTCAGATCTTGCTGCTTGTTGTAACCATGGTAACGTTTCACCATTAACTTTTTTTAAAGCTTGCATTTAAAGTGATACTAAAACAATAGAAAAAAACGAATATAATTATTCGGGTTTAAGCAGTCATCATTACATAAACATACCAGTTAATAATATGAGATCGTTGATGGTGATCTCGTGTTGATTGAATTATGGGCCACCGTCTGCGATGCCGACATCCAACCAACACAGGGCGAGCTTGGGCAGGATACGCTGGCCGATGTCAGACATGATTCATATTATCAGGACAGGATCTGACAGACAGTACTTATTATGACCCCGGTAAGGACAAAACATTTGTATAACATTTATACAATGTTGGTTCAACGTCGAAGACGTTGGGCCGACATTGCATAGATGTTATACAAATGTTTTGTGTTTACTGGGACGCCCTAGTCTGGATCTAATCTGACTTATCACACTCAAACATATGTCCGTGTGTATTCTTAACCTTTTAACCGTCGTTCCTGATTATATTCGTTTTTTCATTGTTTATTAGCACATCAAATACCAGCCTTTTATCATGTTGAAGATAAAACGTGACATCAATCAGCAAAATTTTAAACTTCATTTTGTCAAATTTGCGAATTTATCACTCACTTGAAGTTGTGGATCGCGTCAGCGAGACGCAACTTCAAGTGCGTGAAAATTCCAATAAAATAATTTGGCGGTCAAAGGGTTAATCAGTGTGTTATCGGATGAACAGAGTTTGTGGTTGTGAACCATTTAACAATAATCGTGTGAAAAATAAACAGTTGCTGCTGTTTGCACTCGGCAGGCAGCATTATACCAGAATGTTTGTTTGATACTTGATATTTGTTTGAAATATTTTTTTATTACTTTCAACACGGTCTACTTAAGCTATACAAAGTGCAATAAATATGTTATTAGAGGTGTGAAGCATCAATTTCAGTAGGAGTGATATACTAGTGCTTATTAAAGATCACACGCATTTTTTTTGTACAACAAAACACACTTTACTGTAACGTATCAAATAAGCCAGTGCCGATCACAAATAAAATATATATTGACAATAATTATAGAGAAATAATAATAGAGAAATTGGACCGTATAGCACTGTATAATTTGTATATTGTACATAGTAGCTTTTATCCCTGATTTTGGTGAGGGAAACAATCTGTGTTCATATCTTGCAATGTCATTTCATTTTACTTAAAGTAGTTATCATTTACATTTTCAAAATATCCACTGCTGTATTATGGCAATGCCACTTTACATGATTTTAATCCTTTGTGCGATAACATGTATATTTTCATGTGATTTTAACAACTAACCATCTTGTATTTTCTTTTATTTATGTCAATAAAATATCTGTCTGTCTGTCTGTACCCGGATACAGAGCGTGATCTAACACGTACTTTTTTATCAATTAAAACATTTTTTTTCGTTTAAGAAGTTTTTTCTCGATTTGTTCTAATTTGCTGGAATACGTAGATATACGTGCGATGAGAATTGGCTAACAGTCCTACTTTACTACATCGCCGTTGTATGCATCTCCATAAGATAAGTCCGCAGGGCAAAAGAGTGCTGGTCATTTTTTTCATCAAACATCTCGTGAGCAAGTGAATTACAATGAAGTACTCTGTCGTGAGATAGGTCCGTGAAATGTGCGAAAATGAGAAAACCTTAATCAGTGGTTTGGCAGTACAGGCTGAACACGTGGGTGTTTGACAAGGGTACGCTATTAGACGTCTAATGACGTCAAATTCTGAAGTTTAAGGTCGATTCCGGTACTGAAAGAAATAACCATTAATACAATCATGTATTAGCCGGAGACAACATAGGTATTCAAATGAAGCAGAAAGAGCATACTAAAACATTAATGATAATTTGAAATTTAAAAACCCCTTTGATCTCCATGGTTTATACAAAAATAGTTAAGCGTTGAACAAGCCTTGGGTAAATGTCTCGTGTTTGATGGGAACCCGTCATAATAAGGCGGTTTTGAGCTTTCATTTGAGGTATTGTACTTGGGGTTTTCATAAAATAAGATCATTTGTATTATCCCCATTTTGGTAATATCACAAATGGAGCAAGTCAGAAAACTTAATCTCTTTTCAAACGTTTTTAATTCCTTAACCACCGGTCCCGATTATATTTGTTTTTTTCTCTCATCAGCTTTTGAACATGTTAAAGTTAAATCGTTGGCTTCCATTTGGTCAAATCTGAATAATTTTCACCCACTTGAAGTTGTGGATCGCGTCAGCTTGACACAAATTAAAATTAATAATTCAGCGGTCAAAGAGTTAAAGGTGCACTTTATGATAGGCAGCACTGCACACTCCATGTCTTTGAATAGTTTAGAGAATTGTGTATGCCATAACCACTGCGAATCTGCAGCCGAGCCAATTAAAAAACAACACAGTTTTAGCATTGTTTTCTAATTACCAAGAGTTTAAAAATGTTGCAGTTTTAGTTTTAAATGTTGTAATTTCCCGCGTTCGACATATCAACTGAAGTTGACGCTGCTAGGCATACCCTTAACTATATCAAACTTGTTTGAAAAAAAAAATGGAATCAGCAATGCAAAAATAAAAATTGACCGACGTTGCATTCATATCTCCATGGAAATTAAACATGCATGATGGTGGTCCCACAATAAAAATATAGATTGTAGTTCTAGACCTTTACATACATCACGTATAAGGGTCCATGGTATATATAAATAGACGCATATCCTACATACGCACTTAGCAAACAAGAAGCATGCTTTGTACAATGAATTATTGAGGAATACGACATTTGTGTGGCGTGTTTTTTAATAGTGCTTCTTGGCGATGGATACATGCCTTGTCAGAACTCCAAATCACCTGCACACACGACATGGTCCAGAAAGTGTCAATTAATGTAGAAAACTACTGCCTCTTTTTTTGGTTGACTGGATGGATGCCAATATCCAGCCGATGTAAACAGGCACCTACCAGTGGTCGCCATCAAATATTCAGCACCAGCCCAAAATGGCCGCCGTCCACCATGTCTGTAGCTGCAGATCAAACCCTAGTTATTTATCTGCAGACTGTGTCTCATTTTTATGACCAAGCTATAATCCGCCGTGCAAAGACAAACTAAGCAGTAGCTGCCTACTCTAAAGAATTAATATCACTCATTTTACACATAGCGCGACGCGAACCGCTTTATTGCGGGGTTATTTCAGATTAAAACAGAAGCGATTCTTAAAGGTGATCTATCACCCCTTATATGGTATGAATAATTTTGTGACAAATAAGTCAAAGTTGCCACAAGATGGGGCACAAGTGTTTCCTTATATGAGGTGATTGGTTATCATGTGAACCTCTGAGAGGGTCACATGATAGCCAATCACCCCATATAAGGACATAATTATTCATACCATATAAGGGTTGATAGATCACCTTTAATGTTTACACCGAACTCGATAGCTTTAAATCGCAGGACAAAAATATTACACCAGGGTCGATATTGTTTATTCCAGTGACACACTGCGCGACGCTACAAACTGCTGTATCGCACGATAGCTTTAGATTGAAACAGAAGTGATTTTTATTGAAATATCCCGCGATAAAATGTACCTTGTCCAATCCAATCATTGGGAACGCTGGCCCAACATTGAACCAGAGAGACGTATCGCGGACTGTGTAAATGTGCTTAATACGGCACGATATTTTTTCTGCACGCGATTTATTACAGTTGCTCTGTGCGCAGCTATAGTGAGGTGAAGTTTTTTCAATTTTATGCGCACGCAGTTTACCGTGACAACTGGGATACAAACGATCTGCGCGTTATTACACCGAAAAAAATGAATACGGGTGGGGATTTGGCGTTTACACAAGCTACACTGGGCCGGGGAAAGAGTCTGATGATGCTTTTATGCATCGTGAGGGCTGAAAGGTTTGACCTTTAAGCCCTCACGATGCATAAAAGCATCATTTTTATTCTCTGAAAAATGACTCAATTTCCTACACCTTTTGGAACACTGATGTCGATTACAGTAGACACTCTGCGTTTTAAATGGCACCTATGTATAACCAGTTGTTAAAAGTAAGACTCCGACTCAGACTCAGATGCATTTATTAGGACGTAAGTATAAAAAACATACAATTTTTTAGATGTACAAAAACGTAAAACAATTTAAATGTATTACGACCAGGAGACCCGTACTAAGACACTTTTAGGTCGCCTGCGTACGGGCCACCCATGAAATTAACAAAGGAAACATGTAATTTTTTAAATATAATTAGGCAGAAAATTATCAAATACAGTAGAAACAACAAAATGTACTTTCAATTTTGAAACACTTGAATTTCAAAAATAACACATATTTTCAGTCGCTTGACGTTGTGGATCGCGGTAGCGAGACACAACTTCGAGTGACTGATGATTCAAATTGGTCAGTGTTCAGTGTTCTACGGGTTAATAATGACAACATATTATTTTAATTTAGCACCCACTTCAGGTCATCTTCATCCACTACAAGTCGAGAATTGCGACAGCAATTCGCGGTTTAAAGTAGATGAAAATGAAAATGGTAAATCCAGGCTTCAACGGGTCAACTGTAAATCGCACGACCAAAATATCGCGCCAGAATCCATATTGTTTATTCTAGTGATACATACCGCGATAATTTGAGATTGAAACAGCTCGCGCGATCAAATGCACCTTGTCCAATGGAAACATTGGCGACACTGATCTAACATTAAACAAAAGCGACTTGTCGCGGAATGGTCTCAATATCGCGGGATGTCTATTTATCACGCTAATTACACTTAGGCCTATTCCGGACTGTGTCAAATGACATTAACCTTTAACGCGCTGCCATATTTTTATACAAATCATGAAGACCAGAGGGTTAGTTTCAATTTAAAATCACCCTAAATGTCTTAGCTCTTTCCGATTCATTTGAATACCTATGGTATGGGTCTACGGCCATTATAAATATGTTTACTCTTACGGTGCGGGGATCGACTTCGGACGAGATTTTGACGTCTAAAGTCGATTCCCGCGCTGTAAGGGTCAACCAGTTACGACTGTTTGTCATTATACTATGCGGAACTATATAGTCAAGTGAAAATGCTCTATTTATGTCACATTTGCTTTGCTATGGGCTAAACAGGGCCAGGAGAAGGGGCGATGAATCAGTTGACACGTACTGCCCTCAAGACACAAAATGCAAAATTTGAAAATTCGAATCCTGACGGTCTGAGGTCGAGCACGCTACCTCTTGGTCACGTAGGGTCTCCACAAAATTGAATCTTTATGAGTGGGCGTGGATGAAAAATTTTGTTTCTTTTAAACCTGAATACCTAGAGCGAGGGACGAGCTACAAACGTCTGTGTGCCTAAACACTTTTTATAATTGAAAGATATCTTCAAATCTGTGGATTTTGGCGGAAATAATTAATTTATGATGACCGTAGACCCATGACAAAGGTATTCAAACGACGCGGAAAAGATCTAACTAAGATATCTATGATTATTTCAAAATGAAAAAACCTTTTGGTCTCCATAGTTTCTTCAAAAATATTTCAGCGTTGCAAGGGTTAACAGGTCAACTGTTAGATACCAACACCATTTTAAAGGTGATCTATCAACCCTTATATGGTATGAATGATTATGTCCTTATATGGGGTGATTGGCTATCATGTGACCCTCTCAAGAGGGTCACATGCTAGCCAATCACCCCATATATGGGGGATGATTGGCTATCATGTGACTCTAAGAGGGTCACATGATAGCCAATCACCCCATACAAGGAAACACTTGTGCCCCATCTTGTGGCAACTTTGATTTATTTGTCACAAATTTATTCATACTATATAAGGGGTGATATGTCACCTTTAAATCAGCGTTTCGTGGACGTTTCTATGTGCATAAATTCTGAGTTGCCTGTTGGTGGTGTTGTGTTTCTTAGCCGTTTTTTACTGATATTCGGAGAAGATTTATTATGAGATCTGGCATGGTACCTGGCCCTGCAGGGATTGACCCTGAGGTTAGGTCAGGTCACGTCTGGGGTGCTGCCCCAGGCACCCCCAGCGGTCAGTGGCGGTGAATATAGCACACCCTAAGGCTCTGGCTAGGTTTTCACAGCCCACCCCTATCTCCACACCTTTATGGTTCTACTGCAAGGGAAAACAAGTTATTAAAGATGAAAAATTGCCAGTGACTAATTGGGAGCTAAAATATTCCATCGAATCAAGCAAACTATAAAAGTCTTTGTGTCCTGCCCCTTATGTGGGCGCGCTTTTAAACAATGTTCTAACTTTTTTTATCAAAAATATTGAGTGAAATTCATCGTTCTTGTTGAACTTATGTACATAATTGTATATTTTGTATGACAAATAAGCCTCTGATGTAATTTAATTGTGTCAGTACAACATATATATGTCCACCATTATTTTTTCTGGATAAATGTCTTGAGTTGAAAGAATTACTGATAAAAAATCTTCAAATAAATATCAATTTACAAAATATTTATTTTTATATTCAACATCAGACAGCAACCTATCATATATTGATCCATCAGTATTTTGAATAATCAGTACTCCAATGCAAATTGGGTTTATGTGTCGAAGTCTATAATTCTCAATAAACACGAGACATTGAACTAACTCTGATTTGATCCTAGCCCAACGTCTGCGACGCTGGCCCAACATTAATCCCTACACCGATAAATTAAATAATAAACATTTTCACCCATATGACATTATGTCTCGCTACCGCGACACACAACTTTAAGTGGGTGAAACTTACTCAAAATTATTCGTTTAATTTGAGAGCAAACAGTTGCAAATACTGATGTTTTAAACGCTCATGTCGTTCCCAATAACAGTGACTTGATCGGTCAATAAGATAAATTAAAAACGACTATAGTTGCGCTTACCGGTAGGATTAAAGGTGACATATCATCCCTTATATAGTATGAATAAATTTGTGACAAATAAATTAAAGTTGCCACAAGATGGGGCACAAGTGTTTCCTTATATGGGGTGATGATTGGTGATCTATCACCCCTTATATGGTATGAATAATTATGTCCTTATATGGGGTGACTGGCTAGCCAATCACCCCATAAAAGGACATAATTATTCATACCATATAAGGGGTGATAGATCACCTTTAAGTCAATATTTTGCTCAACATCTCGTGTCTGTTGGTGTTGGGTACCTCATGGCGACGGACTGACTTGTGAATTAACTGAATTTGCCACGTGGTCGAAACACATAGCATGGTCCCACGTCGACATGAGACCACCTACCCTCTGCTGAAATAAAACAGCTCATTTTAGTTATGATGAACTGAGCAGGGCTGTTCACTTTCAACAGGGGTCTCATTCATGCCCCTATACATGGTTATTGATTATCAACAGATGGGCTATAGAGCTGCAGCCTCTGTATCCATTGATATTTACAAATCTTTAAATACAGCCCATCATAGAATACTTAGCTCCAGACTAGTCTCCTCCCACATAAATTAAATTGAGTTCATCAAATGCATTCACCGAACTTTCACTTGAAACCCTTCATCATCCTACAATCAATTTAAAAAAGCGTTGTAAATATTTAAATATATATCATTACCTTTTTGCAGAAATATGCTTGACATGAAACTGTGGTTTTTAATCATTACTTGTAATAGATTTTTTTTATAATAGCTTTCACTAAGATATTGACTGTAAACTTCGGTCAATTCCGGACAGATCACTTTTTAGCCTAGACTGGTCAGAGCTAAAACATTCAAAAGGTTTTTATTCAGTCGTCAGCACATTAGGAATTGAAATAAGCACTGGATATCTTTGTATGTCAATTGAGCAACTGTTATTATTTAAAGTTTAAGGACAGTTTTAAATGTGATAATCTTTGCTCGCAGGCGTGCGCGTGATATGCTAATCAGCATCTTCACCGTGACTTGACCAACATTTAGCCAACGTTGATTCAAGTTCTGTATCTGCTGGATTGTTCTGAATGTCAAACGTAGTAAGGGTGCTGGTCACTTGTACTGATAAACATAACTTTTTTTATCAACAATCTCATATTCTAGGATGCTGTACAAGATTGTATATACTTGTGTACATACCAGTAAATCTAAATACATATATAGACAATTTAATTTGTATAGGTCAAGCTGTAATGTCATTATGTGACATCTTTACATTTACGACAGATGACGAAACGTAGTCCTCGCACGGCTTTCTGGAACTATTTATCGTTTCCAGATATTTATTATCGAATTTCAAATCTTTGCAAAAATTGTTTGCAAAGATTTGAAATCTGATAACAAAGTATTGCTAATTCTGCCATGTAAAGACAAACAGCAGCTGTTTAAAGCTGTCTCCATTGTTTGCATTTGTAGGATAGATCGCACAATCATGTTGTCAAATAATGGTTGGCGTTCGAGTTTCTACAGTGACAAATACACATAGGTATCAAAAACACACGTGTTCTTCAAGGGCTCCCGAACGCACTTTAGCGCTTTCCCATTGCCATTTAACGATTTCCCATTGCTTTTTAACGTTTTATCGTCGCCTTGTACTGCCTCGTCTCCAGCACCTTTTAACACATAACTTCATAATTTTATATCAAAATGTACTTTTTCACAAAAAGATTAAAATAAAACAGGCTTTAAGTCACATATATCATTTATTTTCAGTTTATGTTACGTAAAGGGACTCAATCAGGCTAAAATCATCAAAAAATGGGTGATTTTATTTTGGCTTCTTAAGATGACCATAGGATGTAAACATGTCCATAGACTAGAACTGCAATTAAAAAAAAAAATTATGGTGCGCATTTACCAGTTAGGCTAGATATAGAGACGAAACTCCCGCTTTCTTATTTCGGACATGCATGCCCTAAGTAAGAAATACGGGAATTTCGTCTCTATATCTCGCTTAACTGGTAAATGCACAGCACAAATTATAAAACTTTAGCAGTTCTAGTCTATGGACATGTTTACATCATTTGGTCATTAAGAAGCCAAAATAAAATCACCGATTTTTAAATGATTTTCGCCTGATCGAGTCGCTTTAATGATTGAAATAATATTTAATATGTCACACATATCAAAATCTTGCTATTTCCCGTATCAGTATAGGGCCTACTTTAAATTGCAAATAAATGATAGGCTTGACTATTTAGTGACTCATCACATGTTTCATTGTAATCCTTATGGCAATAAATGTACATGTATGGCCTATACATTTAAATCATAATGTTATGTTGATTACAAGCCGAAATATAGCGGTTTTAACATTTTGGTGGCCATCTCGTACGCCATCTTGAATAATGGAAAAGGCTCCAGCGGGAATCACGGGGAGTTTTAGTATGTTGTTTCTAATGGTATTTGGAAGCAGAAAAATTCAGCTTTGGCATGTTTTCCCCTTCAGCCCGATTATTCGCCTAATAGTTATCTAACAACCTATCTTAAAGGCAACCACAAATGATATTAAAATACACGAAATAAATTCCTACACCACAAGTACATGTAGTAAGGTTCGGGGTCCCACTCAAAACATGGTAGAGACTGTTGATCACATTTTATTCATATTTCTGTCTTCGTCAGTGTTCATACATTCACATTCATAAGTCATGTGTCTAATGTATATCTTATCATCTCAATCTCTCTATATATATCTGGTACTTTCTCTCAGATTCTAACTCACACTAACTATCTTCATACTAACTATCCATATACTAACTCATTATCTCTGGTACTGACTATTTATCTATCTATCTCCATCTATCCATCTCGCGCCAAACACACAGTCCTCGTTTATACTGAGCGGTTCGCGTTCGGCGCGAAGCGTCAGGAGCCAATCCCTGTTCTTCTCTCTAAAACGCATCTGGTATTTGGAGAAAATATAGAGATTCTAGAACCATCCATAAAAATATTGTGTTTGTTGCGCTAGTGAAATGTAAACCATTAAATTAATATGACACTTGAAATTACGTCTTTACACAGACCGAAAGCTTACTTACTTATAATATAACACTCAGAATTTAGAAGAGTAAAATAACTTAATCAAGAAGTTATAATAGAAACACATTTCGTTCGCATGACATAAGTCAGTTAATTAAAGAATATAATATTATCACAGATATAAATCATAAAACAAGATCAGTTATCAAAATAATATAACAAGACAGATTTTTAGGTATTAAAAGGAAATAGTAATTCATCACCTAAAATATACATTTTAATCTTAGAATGTTACAACAAAGATAGTATGATAAACTAGTGAACAGATTAGTACAAAGGGATTTTTGTAAAAGACCGGGGTATCCCGATGCGCTATGTGGACATCCAGCCACAAGTATCCGAAAATAAGTTGTCTTCAAGGGGTCACATAGATAGGGTCAAACATCTTATAGCTAGGGTCAATTAACAAGACGACAGTAGGATATAAATTTGGATCTAAACACAGAAAGCGAAACCTGACAAACCCAGCTTTTTCCATTACGGAAAATTCTTTGAACACCAGAGTTGATTAATATTGGTCATTTATTAATGACAAGTATAAAAAATTGAAATGGTACAAAAATACAGTTCTGATATCTTTTCTTTTTGACAGTTTTTATTTCGCCATACAGCATAGGCGTGTGTCACACAATCAATATAACATATTAGTACCATACATCACAAAACAATTAAATGATTAAACAACTCAAGTGGATAAAAGGGGGTGATTAACATCCCCTAAACATCTACTTCAACATAACTTACAATAAACAATTATAAAAGAAATAATCATACAGGAAGGAAAGCTAGGGTGGAGAAGGGTAACTTAGTTTTTTACTTAAATCAAACGACAAATACAAACGCTGACAACGAGCACAAGCTCCCGAAAGTGGGAACGATAGCAGCAACGTGCTGACATATAAGCCCCTGGCTGAAGATAATATATGGTGGTAATATAAGTGACAACAACATGCTTAAAGAAATATGTGCCACTCTGCTTTTACTGGGATTTTTAAACAATTAGTTTGATCTTCTGCCTGTCTCAATAATAAAACTTTACTCAAGCTCTCATCAAGTTATAGGATGGCATGCCAGTTTTTAACCTTATTAAGCAAATTATTCAGTTTCAACTTCATCATTCCTGACCGGAGATTATGTATAGGATAAAGCCCGAGGTGCTCTACATTCTTAGTTGTGGAAAAGGCCTCGCTAAGAATGTAGAGCGCCGAAGGGTTTTAACTGACTTAAAACACATCCGACCATAATGAGGATCCCCAATAATCAACAGCTCGGTCACACCTGACGATGATAGCACCATATGATAGCACCATAGGCCTACCATGATAATTGGTCTATATTTGATCAACAATAACTCTCCATTCCCGGCTTAAAATATAGTGGTCGGAGAAAGCAAATAATGTAGTGGTGTATTTTAAGTATAGGATAAAGCTCGAGGAGCTCTACATTCTTAGCTGTAGAAAAGGCCGAGGACGAAGGCCGAGGCCTTTTCCACAGCTAAGAATGTAGAGCTCCGAGGGTTTTAACTGGCTTAAAACACATCCGACCATAATGAGGATCCCTCATACTAAACAGCTCGGTCACACCTGGCTGATTATAGCACCATAGGCCTACCATGATAATGATTATTAGTCTGTACTTGATCAACAATAACTCTCCATTCCCGGCTTAGAATGAAGTGGTCGGACAAAGAAAATAATGTAGGGGTGTTTTTTAATGATCAGATATGTGATGCAAGATACCGCGGCACAACGTACCGCCACCGTTAGAAACGTTCACTAGATGTTGGGCCTGGATCTTTTGTGAGTTTGCTGTAGTCCAGTTCTACAGGCTACCAAAAGCGATTCGCTGACTCAGCGTTCAGTTAATGTTGGGCCAGTCTCTGAATCGGTGGAGCAGCATTAGGCAAATATTGGGCCAGCTCCTCATGTTTTTATCACTCTTTCATTATAAGATTGTTGCTTCTTCCAGCGTCTTTGTCTGGCGTCCGGAAAGCATGGTACATTCAACAAATGCTGGGCTAATGGTGGGCCACCGTCTGCGACGCTGCCTCAACATTAACCCAGCATTGGTTAAATGTACCATGTTTGCTGAGGTGTTTTGGTCTGTCTTTATCAGGTCAGACATTTGTCATCGTTGACGATGCATCACTTGGACACGTTTGCGTAGCATATTTACTGATCATATCATTACATGAGCCTGCTGCATTATCCTGAATTGTGTTTAGCCGTCCCAGTAAATAACTAGATTTTTATCCAACAATTTCATTAATGATTTTTCCATAAATCGCAGATTTTTAACGCAAACTGTTAACGACACTAACATTTATTTCCAGACAGGCTGAAAAAATATTTTAGATCAGAACAAAGCTAAGATCTAATAAGTGAGGTAGTGGAAGAAAAATTATGGACATATGTCTGGAAAATGGAAAATGTAATGAGGGTAACGAATAAAACTACAACTTTGGACATATTTCTGAGAAAGTTAATGACGAACTGAATACTACAACTTTGAACATATTTCTAAGAAAGTTAATGACGAACTGATCGAGACCATTAATTAAATCAGCTGATTATAAAATGTGTGCTAACAATAATTTCTTATAATTAGCTCGGGCTTTAAAGAGTAGAAAGTAGAATTAACGTTTTTGAATTGCGAAAGGAATTTACATTTTAATTGGACTTTGAAATTTAAAACTAAGACACTATAACAAACACTATAACAAAGATTACGAATATGTGGAACATGAGACCGAATCCTAATCCACCATCATCTTAAATTCTAACGACTATGATCAAGAGTTTATGGTGACCGTAAGCACTGTGTCACAATCACCTGGTACCTGATGAATACAGAGGGTGAAAGCACCGCACCCTGACTGACTCCCTGATCCATCTCACCACCTCTGTCTCATCATCATCCATTACACTGAGGAGAACACCGTCGTCCCAGCCTCCTGCTGCATTTGATCATCCATCCTCTACCTTGCCGAGTGTCCTGCATGATACTACGCCTTTTTAGCACTTGGAAAGGGAAAGTTAGCGTTTCAAATACATTGTGATACATAAAACACAATATAAGTGTAACACTAGCTGTGCTTTACTGCCATGCAAGACTTGGAACAGTAAAAGGTAAAGGTGTCGGTATATAGTCTGATAGTGAAGACATATAATCCGATTTTAGATTTGTACCCACTGGCCATGGACCTGCTCATTTCAACTCTACCGTGAGCATACAGTCCTGCAGCCATTTCGGCGCATTGAACTTATCGCACACACTGTCATCTCTGTCCTACCAGGTGCTCATTCTCACCTGAGTCAAGTGAAGCATTTGAGAATGAAATGCTTTGCCCAAGGACATACCATTCAGGACAGTAGGGGCATATATTCAGGATAGATGGGGGTATTTATTTAGGATAGTAGCGGCTATGTATTTAGGACAGTAGGGGTATACATTCAAGACAATTGGGTATACATTTTGGACAGTAGAAGGTATCTAATTATTCAGTATAGTGGGGGAAGGTATATATTTAGGATAGTAGGGGAAATACATTCAGGACAGTAGGGGGTATATAATCAGAACAGTAGCGGGTATATAATCAGGATGGTAAGGGGTATGTATTCAGGACAGTAGGGGTATATATTTAGAACAGTAGGGGGTATACTACAACACAGTAGGTGGAATATATTCAGAACAGTATGGGTAAACACCAGAACAGTAAGGAGTATATAATATACAGCACAGTAGGGGGTACAATTATATTTAGGATAGTAGGGGGTATACATTCAGGATAGTAGGGGGTATATATTAAGGATAGTAGGGGTATATATTCAGGATAATAGGGGGTATATATTCAGGACAGTGGGGGGGGGGGGTACATATTCAAGACAGTTGGAGGTATGTATATACAGGATAGCAAGGTGTATATATACAGGACATTAGGGGTATACAATCAGGATAGTAGGGGGTATGTATCCAGGATATAGTAAGGGGTATATATACCTTTTGTATAAAACCAATATCCCCACCAGGAAAACGTGAGAGATATTTCTCCATGTGACCCAACTCGCTTGCTATATCTTGTATAAGTTAACCCTGACAACGCTGAATTATTTTTGTTTAAACCATGGAGACAAAAGTTTGTTTTTTTAATTTAAAATAAGCTTCATTTGAATTCGAATACCTATGTCATGGGTCTAAGGCCACTGTAAATATAGCAATTCTTTCAATGCGGGGATCGCCTGCTGCACCTTCACCAATCCCAGTAAACACAAAACATTTGTATAACATTTATGCAACGTAGGCCCAGCGGCTTCGACGTTGGACCAACATTGTATAAATGGTATACAAATGTTTTGTGTTTACTGGGATGTGTTGCTGAATTATTTGCTTTTATTTTTCATTTATTTGAAGCTGAAATTCATGACGAGATGACGACAAATATTGATATTTATGAGAAGTACACATCTGCCCCAAATTGAATTATTTTATTAATTGAGCATCATTCTACACGAGATATTTCATCCGTTTTAGTGACATATAATTTTGACTGAAGTATGATTAACCATTTGCAATATCAATATCTTATAGCTTGACGCTACTGGAAGACTTATATCTCATAGTTTGACGCTACTGGATGCATTATATCCCATATCTTGACGCTACTGATGCATTATATCCCATTGCTTGACGCTACTGGGGTATTATATCCCATAGCCTGACGCAATTGGATACATTATATCCCATAGCTTGACGCTATTTGAGGCATTATATCCCATAGTTTGACGCTACTGGATGCATTATATCCCATAGCTTGACGCTACTGATGCATTATATCCCATAGCTTGACGCTACTGATGCATTATATCCCGTAGCTTGACGCTACTGGGGTATAATATTTCATAGCCTGACGCTATTGGATGCATTATATCCCATAGCTTGACGCTACTGGAGGCATCATATCCCATAGTTTGACGCTACTGGGTGCATTATATCACATATCTTGACGCTACTGATGCATTATATCCCACAGCTTGACGCTACTGGGGTATTATATCCCATAGCCTGACGCTATTGGATGCATTATATCCCATAGCTTGACGCTACCGGAGGCATTAAATCCCATAGTTTAACGCTACTGGATGCATTATATCCCATAGCTTGACGCTACTGATGCATTATATCCCGTAGCTTGACGCTACTGGGGTATTATATCCCATAGCCTAACGCTATTGGATGCATTATATCCCATAGCTTGACGCTACTGGAGGCATTATATCCCATAGCTTGACGCTACTGGAGGCATTATATCCTCTAGCTTGACGCTACTGAATGCATTATCTCCCATAACTTGACGCTACTGGAGGCATTATCTCCCATAACTTGACGCTACTGGAGGCATTATTTCCCATAGCTTGACGCTACTGGATGCATTATCTCCCATAACTTGACGCTACTGGAGGCATTATATCCCACAGCTTGACGCTACTGGGGAGTATTATATCCCATATCTTGACGCTACTGGGGGGGGGGGTGTTATTATATCCCATAGCTCTTCCGATTATTCTCAACATTTGATACGATTGGGGTATTTTATTATGCAAGTAATCAGACATAGTGTTATCTACAAGAACTCTGAAGTCAGTCATGGATTTGATGTTTCCAATAAGCAGTCGTCTAACCGATAATCAAAACTTACATGCTCCATGTGACATATTAATAGCACTTTGCACTTGGTAATATTAAATTGAACAACCTAAATCAGTATACAAAGGCATATCACAATAACATCTGAGATGAAATATTGTTAATAGGAGGATGAATGGCCATCAGTATTAATGTGATATTTCGATAATGTTGCTGTTGAGAGAATCGTTATTTTCTACGGTATTTAACTCTCTACAGAAAACCTGCTATATGAAAAAAACAAGGGTATGCTCAACAAAAACGAGATGTTAAACCAATGCTGATTTAATGTTAGCCCACCGTCTGCGACGCTGGACCAACAGTAATTCACATTATTGAGTCATCTACTCGTGCTTACTAGGCTGGATTTGTAATGAGAGTAGAACATAATCTAAGGCACACGTGTTTTTACCTCGCACCGTGGGTTGTGTTGTGTGAGGCTGTCTCCTCATATATCATCTTATTACGTGTGATAGATGGCGCCGCCATCTTGGATGCCCCACGGCACGACCTCTCGTTCACCTCATGAATGTGAACCCTGACAACACTGAGATATTTTTGTATAAACCACAGAGACCAAAGTCTTATTTATCTCTTTCTGGTTCATTTGAATACCTATGTTATGGGTCTACGGCCACTATATATATTTTTACTCTTTCGGTGCGGGGATCGACTTTAGACGTCAGACGTCTGACGTTTAACCCTTTAACCGCCAAATTATTCAATCTGAATTTTCACCCACTTGAAGTTGTGTCTCGCTGACGCGTTCCACAACTTTAAGTGAGTGAAAATTATTCAGATTTGACAAAATGGAGGTAAACTGTTTTCAAATATTGCTGATTGATGTCACATTTTATCTTTAACCTGTTTAAAAGATGGTACTTAATGTGCCAATAAAAAAATGAAAACCGAATATATGCGTCACCGGCGGTTAAAGGGTTAAAGTGGATCCCCGCATTGTAAGGGCTGATCCTGCTTCTACCTTCATTCATACACACATTAGCGGAGTGTGGCGTAAGATAGCCATTAAACCTGACTGATGATCTAGGTTTTTCAGTTACATTCTCTAAAACGTACTCTCCTGACTTTTCTTCGAGTGTAGCCAATTATATCATGGAAATGTCAGTGAGCAGGTGGTTATCCAAGCATGAATAATGTCAAGGTTACAACTCATATGAAGACAAGGTGATCAATGGTCAAAGAAACGAGAAAAAGTGGTTGGTATAGATCTATATATAAGCTCTCAGTGGAGTTTCGTGTAAAAAATAATCACATCTTATATAAAAAGCGGAACTCGTGCACGTATTATCGCATGAACACACCGCATAAAACAATTTACACAGCGCAATGTGTACAGTCTCCAGACAGACACAGACAGCACGTGTGTCTCAAAAGGCAGACGGCTTACCGCACAGGCGTACGCTCACACTCACACCTCTCAATTAATGAGATGTGTACACATTGTCGCCAGCCTATCAGAATACTTTTAGCAAGACAGCCAGCCAATCACAAGCTTATTACTATATGTTGGAATTTAGAGCGGGGGGACATATGACGTCAAACTGGCACAATGCTGGCTTACAGTAACTGTTGGTACAGCGTTTATGACGCTGGTCCAATAATAAATCAAGACTGGATCAGACCGTGACTATTAATTCCTTTGAAAACAAACACTTCTAATTTTCCACCCCCTGGAAAGGTTGGTAATTTTTATTCCATCCTAGAAGAGCGTAATTGTCTTCTCGGATAAAATGAAAATTGAGATACTGCGACTTAATGTCGCGAGGCGGAGGGCGAGATGCATAAATGTCACCGAGACGAGTTTCTTAATTGAGAGATGGACTATTCTGCCCGGCAAACCTGAGACTCATAATTACGGGGCAGGATAAATGTCACTTGTTTCGCAGTTGATTGCCCACGTAAAATCTGCTCTACTCACCAGGGGTCGTTTGGGCAAAACCTATACTGAAATACTAAACGCTACTAATTCGAGTCTTCTCATCCCAAAGTCAGGAAGTGTGGCTCCAGTGTGTCTAGCAATGTAGATATTAATGCAGAAGTGTCTTAATCATGTGGAGGTCCATAACTGGAATAATATGGGAACAATCAGATTGATATACATATACATGATGGAGGCTAAATAGTATGAAAGGCTCGTTTCAGGTCATAAACATCCAAGTTTCCATGTAGAACTTCAGGTAGTAGGAAATGCAGCTTTAGTTCATGGACATTTATGTTTCCATAATATTATATGTCTTTAGTAAATATCAATTTCGCGCGTATATGTGCCATGATTCAATGTGATTTTTTTCAAACGTTTCAGATTATACATCCGCACTATACTACTCCTGGCCCAGTGTAGCCTATATATATGTGCACAAAGGTGGCCTAAAACCCCAGTCATTGTCTGCTAAGAACACATGATTTTTATCTGATAATAGTGGTATGCGCTGTCACCAAGCACAACACATTGAAGCAAAATCATGTAACGACAAAAAGATATCTCATGACACACGTCCCTACAGATTATATAATTAAAAAAATGGTATCAGAATAATCAATATACTTCCAAATGTGCAGACAATTTACATTTGTGTTTATCTGTTTACAGAAGGTCAAACTGAACAGCAGTTCCAAGATAAGTGCTGACGAATGTCCATCATGTGCGACGCTGGCCCAGCATTAAAACAGCATTGGCTCAATGCCTCATGCCCCTCCCCCCTAGACAATGTCCGGTGCACATGGACATTATTTTCCGCCATATATAGATATATCCATAAGAGAAAGTCGAAATGTTATCCTCGCTGCGATTTTTGACGCCATCTATAGTTAAGACCATTACACTGATTAGTAAGCAATTGTTTTTGTCTGTCTATCCTCGCTGCGATTTTTGACGCCATCTATAGTTAAGACCATTACACTGATTAGTAAGCAATTGTTTTTGTCTGTCTGTGCATCACTGATATGACAAATGTTTAAAACCTCTCGCCCCTCCCACACCTCCTCAGAAAAAAGGAAATATCAACCTTGATTTCGCACTCAGACATTTCAGCAGTGATGTCTCAATTTCTCAGTCAGCCAGTTTCGCAATGCCATCCATCCTACGCATGACTTTTCATACTTTTGTTATTTTAACTTTTGTTTTTTCTTACTCTCCCAAAACAAGAGACGTTGAACCAATGCTGCGACACCGGCCCAACAAGGTAAATGTGCAGGTTTATAGTATATTATCAAGTCTGAAGACCTATCATCCGGCTTTACATTTCACCCTCTGGTCACTTAATATGTTCATTCGTCTGTCATTTCAACTCCACAGAGAGCATACAGTCCTGCAGCCATTTCGGCGCATCATGCACATTGCCATCTCTGTCCTACCAGGTACCCATTTTTACCTGAGTCAAGTGAAGCAATTGAGGGTGAAGTGCCATGCCTACGGACACAACATCGAAACAATGTCCCAAGATAGCACCAAGCGAGGCTCGAAACCGCACGGCATGCAGCGACATCGGCAAAGCGCCACGCTCTAACCATGTCCCTCTCGTTAAAGGTACAGGTTTTTAACTCAATGTATTGTGCTTGTTGGCTACTTCATCTCAGTTTCGCACATTCACAGTTGAAAAAGATTTAACTCATTAACCCTTACAATACTGATTTAATTTTGTATAAATCATGGAGACCAAAGTGTTTTATTCAATTTGAAAGCATCCTAAATGCATCTTCCTCTGCAAGGCTGGCTATTCCTGAGGTCGTAGCCTCGCTGTGTCAAGACTTGCTGCCAGGAGGATGCCTAAATGCCCTAGTCTGCTCTTTCTGATGCATTTGAATACCTGTGTTATGGAAGCGACTTTAGTCGTCAGAATCTGACGTCTGTAGTCCCCGCGCTGTAAGGGTTGACCGCCGCTCCCGCTTTTATTGCGTTTTTTTTCGTTTTTTATTAGCACATTAACCCTTTAACCGCCGGTGCCGCATATTTCCGGGTTTTTATTTTTTATTAGCACATTAAGTACCACATTTTAAATATGTTAAAGATAAAATGTGACATCAACCAGCAAGACTTGAAAAAGAGTTGACCTCCATTTTGTCAAATCTGAATAATTTTCACTCACTTGAAGTTGTGGATCGCGTCAGCGAGACACAACTTCAAATGGGTGAAAATTCAGATTAAAGACGACTATTGTCGCGCTTAACTGATACAGGGTTAAAACACAGATGTAGTCTTTTCACATGGAGTCGTGTGTACGGATGAGAGCAAAGAAGGATACCGATGTCACTGGATGTAGACCGGATTCCATCTCAGAGAGAGAGTGTGAAAGTCTGAAAGCTTGATGAATGCCTCTAATTGAAAAAGCCGGCCAGGGAAGTCAGGAAAATGTGAAAGGAAGACGGAAGAATATGTGGGATGCCACCCAGCTCACACGACGCATAGATCCAATGCTGGCCCAATGTTTGCCCACCGTCTACGACGCCGGTCCAACATTGGACAGACATTGGGTCTATGTGTCGTGTTTTCTGGGCAGGCGCGATCCAGACAGATGGAAAACTCAGCGCAGTATATGGCCAGCAAACACCAGGCCCCGGTTTCACCAGTCTGACTTAGGTCAAAATTTTGTCTTAACTATCAACACGTGATCACGTCTCAACCAATCAGTGAGCTCAAGACTGACTTAAGTCAACTGACTTAAGACCACATAAAGTTGATAAAACCGGCCCCGGATGTTCATCCGATGCTGGGCCAGCGTCGCAGTCGGTGGGCCAGCATTGAGCCGACATTGGGTGAATGATCGTATTTGATGGGGAGCAGCATATTTTTTTACTCAAAGAGCTCTTAACTCGGCATTGATGAAAATGATCTGGGTAAAGCCCAGCTTATTAGTCAGCCCCAGGAGCTAGTGGCAGATAGAACCCTTCAGATCCAAGGCGGGGAGATATCGAGCAATGAGTTCTGGTCCAAGCACAAAAACTACGGAGCATAACATATTATACCTAAATATGTTAATGATGTTAATGGCAGAGTTATAGAAACTAACTTTTCTCTGGGCTGCCTATATATAACCTCACTGTATCTGATTTAAATATGTACCACTTCAATATGTGTCTCGCTACCGCGACCTACAACTTCAAGTTACACATATTTGTTTGATTTAAGACCAAATGTTTCCAAAGCTAGATGGTTGAACACTTATACCCTTTCCAACAACAGTTATTTATTATGTTACTAAAATAACTTGACCCTTACAGCGCGGGGATCGACTTCAGTCGTCAGAATCTGACGTCTGTAGACGTCATATTCCGACGACTAAAGTCGATCACCGCACTGTAAGATTTAAAATATTTCTGATGGCCGTAGACCCATAACATAGGTATTCAAAAGAATCAGAAAGAGCTGACAAAGACATTTATGGTGATTTCCAATTGAAAAAAACTCATTTGGTTGCGATTTTCTTTTACAAATTAATCAGAGCTTCAAGGGTTAAGAAAGGCCATAGTCGCGCTTAGCGCTTTAAGGGTTACATAAGGAGGCCGGTCTCATTAGTTAAGACTTGCCTAAGGAAGATAGAAGCTACAGGCCACGAAGGCGCGGGATTTAGGTCCGACAGCTTTAAAAGCCGTTAGCGGGGAGAAGCAGAAGAAACGATAATAGGAGATGTTAACACGTTGGAAGCTGTGGGAAAGTTTACAATATGCGATTCGCATAATTGCAGCATAATTATGATCTGCCTCTAATTTGCTGAAATTGCAGTAGGCCTACACTACTTCTAGACAATAATTGCCACCGATATTTGATTATATACGGTTCTATTTGTATTTCATTATTTAAGCAGCTGGAGGGTTGGGTAACGAGTGTGACACCGGGTAGGCTAAATAAGAAGTCTGACGTTGAGAGGCAATTGTGCTAATAAGAAGGAATGGAAGAGCGAAATCAGGTGGAAACTTAGAAACGAGGAAAGATAGATGAAGATATATTTACGCTCAGAGGGGTAATCATGACATCAGCTTAGTGTGGCTATTAAGGGAAGGTTAGTTCTAATGATGATAAAACGTACACCGTTTGTATAACAGTTGAATAGTGGTCACTCACTCACTCACTCACTCACTCACTCACTCACTCACTCACTCACTCACTCACTCACTCACTCACTCACTCACTCACTCACTTACTCACTCACTCACTCACTCACTCACTCACTCACTCACTCACTCACTCACTCACTCACTCACTCACTCACTCACTCACTCACTCACTCACTCACTCACTCAGTCAGTCACTCACTCACTCACTCACTCACTCACTCACTCACTCACTCACTCACTCACTCACTCACTCACTCACTCACTCACTCACTCACTCACTCACTCACTCACTCACTCACTCACTCACTCACTCACTCACTCACTCACTCACTCACTCACTCACTCACTCACTCACTCACTCACTCACTCACTCACTCACTCACTCACTCACTCACTCACTCACTCACTCACTCACTCACTCACTCACTCACTCACTCACTCACTCACTCACTCACTCACTCACTCACTCACTCACTCACTCACTCACTCACACATCACACACAGACACAGGTCTGATATGTGACCCTCTCAGAGGGTCACATGATAACCAATCACCCCATATAAGGAAACACTTGTGCCCCATCTTGTGGCAGCTTTGATTTATTTGTCGCAAAATTATTCATATCATATAAGGGGTGATAGATCACCTTTAAACAGTCACTGTTTAAATTTCCACAAATTTAGATAAAATTCATAAGGGCTTGACCCTCTAAATTTACTAGGGTAGTGCCTCAAGTTGAGGCACTACGTTTAAATTTCCACAAATTTAGATAAAATTCATAAGGGCTTGACCCTCTAAATTTACTAGGGTAGTGCCTCAAGTTGAGGCACTACCCTAGTTGATTTAGAGGCTCAAGTTGAATTCATTGGGGCTTGACCTTCTAAATTGAGGCACTACCCTAGTAAATTTAAAGTTTCAAGCTCTCTTATATATTTAAAATCGATCCACCTTTTTTTTCAAATTCTGGATTCGCCCCTGATTATTGATGGAGCACAATCTGCGACGCTGGACCAATAATAAACCAACATCAGATGAAAGCCCCCTGTTCCTGTGTAAGGCATAAACGCGAATCAAGTCTGGATACACTCCCTGTAAATCTCGGATTCCATGGAATAATCCTCACGAGATAGATAACGCCACCTGGTGAAAAGGAAATCCATCCAGCCAGCGCGTAGGCTACGTGGCGATTCCCTCATGGTGATCTGTAGGTCAGAGAGGATTCCGGCTTCAAATGAATGAAATATAGCACGAAGCAAATAATAGATTAACGGTGACCATGGTAATAATGAGGTGAAAAAAATTGGAAAAACTTGAATGCCAGGGTTGAATACATTAACGGTGACCATGGTAATAATGATTTGGCTTTTTAAAGTGGTTATACTCGCTACTGAATCGCGCAATCGGACTCATATATTGCTATGATTGTAATGTTTCTATAACATTTAATATGACTACTCGAAACTAAGAGATCTGGAATTACTTTCAATTAGAGATTACATTTTTTGCTTTACGTAAATTCAGGTGCTCCAAGTATGTTTTAATCAGATGGTTAATTGTGGCATACTAAATAAATCTCTAAAAAAAATATTCAGGAATGGAAACATTAGATGGTAATTTTAGAAGTTGTCGTACTTTTAATTACAAATGTAATTAAATATACAAAACATTTGACACTTGAGTTCTAGGTCCAACCATAACATAAAAATAATTAAATGACGCTACTGGGGGTATTATACCCAATACACCGTGTGCTCTAATTTGCAAAAAAAGGAATAAATGCAGATTTTGGCCACTTTGTGCACAGGCTAAACTGGACCAGGAGAACATCCTGAGGATTGTGAGACGAATCAGATGGCACTGTCCTACAACAGAATTCAAAGTATTAGCCCAGGCAATCTGATGCCGAGCACGCTACCTCTCGGTTACGGAATAACCCCACAATACCGAGTAGGTGTTGAAGAAACGTATCATTTTCTTAACCGTTGTGCTGCTGGAGCCGTATATATTCGGTTTCGAGTGAGTTTCAGAGGAAATAAAATGTCACTGAAATCCATAAAATAGTTCGTGATATGTGCTCAGTTAATGTGAATGTTAATTTTCACACATGTTAATTTTTTATAAATAGTCATATTTTTCGTCTTTTGAAGCTGGAAATTGCGTTAGCAATTCCAGCTTCAAATGACGAAAAATACAATTGAAACAATTCAGCAGGACAAGGGTTAATGTCTGAATATAGTAATGGGATACTAATCCCCAGTAAACGAAACGTTGAACCAATGTTGGTTTAATGTTGGCCCACCTTCTGCGACGCTGGTCCAACATCAACGCAACCTACAGCCCCTGCGTGACAGACAACAGCGTTTACTACTCCACCAGGACCCTATCTGCCCTCAGGATCTTCTAAGCCATTCTATCTGGCGTGACTCACTGCTGACGTACATGTGCGTGCCACAACAACTCTAACATCTGTAAACTGCTCTATGTCGTGACTGGCCAGGCCTTCAAGGAAGAACCAATCTACATGCTCAAGTATTTAACCCTGCGAATGCTAAGGCGGTTAATTTACATTTTCACCTTTATGAAATGCGGTCTCGCTGCCGCG
Source organism: Flabesymbios commensalis (assembly GCA_964017125.1). NCBI lineage: Eukaryota > Metazoa > Annelida > Polychaeta > Terebellida > Flabelligeridae > Flabesymbios > Flabesymbios commensalis. The sequence goes on from OZ024918.1 coordinate 42,722,119, forward strand.
ATTCGCGTTTTATTTTATTTAGTCCATACATTTTACGATAGTAAAACACTGAATTGAGAAACTTTTAGAAAAATAGAACGTACTGTTCAGAAAACTGTTCATTTAATGTTTGTACCCTGATATTGAGATGTGCAGGGTTAAAACATACGAGTCCTTGTCGCTGATTATTCCACTTGAGCAGAAATTTAATTAATCACATTGCTGACTGTTTTTATTTTACATGTATCATTTATTAATAGACCTCTAATTATGTCCCAAAGATGAAGGCCGCCCAGATGATATACGTGTCTCCGTATGTTATGTCCACTCAACGTGTTAAAGGCCAAATGAGAATGTTTTTAATAAGTCTGCAGAGGTATATGTGGTTAGGGCATGTAGTTTGTTATCCGTCAACTTGAAGGGTAGTGTTAATCCTACACTGAATATCATGTGCGACCTATAATTAACAGTGTGACGACTGAACTGTTCTTTAATCCTTTAACCGCCGGTGCCGCATATATTCGGGTTTTCGTTTGAAGTTGTGGATCGCGTCAGCGAGACACAACTTCAAGTGGGTGAAAATTCAGATTGAATAATTTGGCGGTTAGAGGGTTACACAAAATAAACAGCACAGTGGCAAGTGTAATTGGCCACAACTAAATTATTGTCGCAAACAAAAACGTTAAAATTCCAAAAGACAAAGTATGTGAGAATAGAGCAAAGTAAACAACCTTAATATTTTCCAGTGCTCTCCACGCCTATACACTGCGCGTGTAGCCACACGGAGCTTTCCGTGGATATAGTGTGACCGTTGTTGCGTTTCAGGCAGAGAGGCGCCGGGGTATTAAAAATCAACACAAACCGAAAATACTTTGAGCAGAATTTCTAAGCAAATCGACAAAATTCGACTGAATTTGTCTGATATGCCATACGTTGACAGCTGTCACATGAGTATACCCAGAAAAGAAACGCGAATGGTATATTGCAGTTCTATACATAAACAGTAGCTCAAGTGGTAATTACTGAAGCGTTCGTTTCAGCTTAACATAAATACTTTGTCTGTCGTGCGGGTTCTATCCCCGCTTGGTGCAGGATTTTCAGATACATTTTCAGAGAAATATAATTTACATGCTCCTCTAATCTAAGCGCCGTGGCATAGTTGTTATATGCATTGTCCTTGGCAGGGCACTTCACCATCCCGTGCTTCACTTCACTCAGGTGTACCTGGTAGGACAGATAATGCAATGCATAGATTGCGCCAAAGTTACTTGCGCCAAATGGTTGCATGGTTGTATACTCCCCGGAGAGTAGTAATGGTGCATGAGCGCACAGGTCCAGTTAATGGGTAATATGACTTGAGCAGCCATAGGCTGGATATGTGCTCACACTCACATTAGTATTTTGTTTTATTCCCCCAGGAAGAAATATTCAGAACGACTGCCATATCACCATAGCTTCTTTGCCCTTTTCCTGTCTGCTAAATTTACTCCCACTTAAAGTCGTGTCTCGCTACCGCGACCCACGACTTCAGGTGGGTGAAAACTACTGAGATAGGCCCTATGTTTAATTTAAGACTAAACATTTGTAAATAATTGTTTGTTTTAATACTCTTTTAATTCCAAATAGGCTAACAGTGATTGAATTGTCTAATCAGAAGAATTAAAACACATTAATATATATTCGTGATTAGCATTGCAATGGTTATGATTAGCACATCACCGCACACGTAGTATTAGGTGGACCGATGATTACTATGTCATATTTATTGCCTGACGGAGATGTTACATCCCATCCTCCGGACATTTTTTTCACCAGTGTTTGTAGCGATGAGGCATATGGATCGTCTCTAGTAGGCAAAGCGTCAGCAGTCATTGTGTAATCAATGAAGATCAAACCAGTATCGCTTTAATGCTGGCTCAACGTCGCAGACGTTGAGCCAGCATTAAAGCGATGCTGCCCAGTGCGCTGAGTCGCATGGCGTGATGAATAGAAAGAAGATTCCATGGTTGAGAGCCTCATTAGCGACAGTCTGATCAATCAACCTGAAGATACAGATAAAACACGCGTCCTGTGCCATTGTTTAGGCCTATAACAAATCCGCCGGAGTTTCCCAGGAGAAATATTAATACACAGTCATGATACTAGAGATTTGATGACATCAGTTTTAAAGGAGGTGTTTTGAAATGCAGTTGACCACCGTTCGCGAATAATAAAAAAAAACGATTCGTCACTTTAGGGCAATTTATACTTAAACTGCACTTGGCGCCAAACAATAGTTTTAAAAACAATAGTTTTAAAAAACTTTTTTATTCTTATGTTTCAATTTCAACTCGATTTTGGTCGTAGGTGCCATTGGTGGGATATAAGACTTGTGATATTGTATGTGGGTAATTAAATTATTTCCTTCCCTCTTTGTTTCTTCCTTCCTTCCATCCCTCTTGCCTTCCTTTCGTCTTTCTTTTTTTCCTTCCTTTTTTCCTTCCTTTATTCCACACCTCCTGCCTTCCATTCGTCCTTCCTTCCTTCTGCCCTTCCTTCACCCCCTGCCTTCCATTGTCTTTCCTTACTCCTTCCTCCCTTCTATTTATTTATTTGCCCATCATTAACCCAGCATTTACCTCCCAGCAGGTGGTCGTCTGTTGTCTGGCGTCCATACTCGCCGTGTAAGCCCCGGCTGATGGCTCATGAATAGAACAATGATTGTACTTGATCTCTGGATTAGGTGCTTCACCAGCAGAATACAGCTGGCATAGAATGTCGTCGAATAGTATTTAGCAGATCACAGTCTCGGTAATACCTGGTTTCACAATGAGTCTATCCTGTATACTTATAGAAGCATCTGCTCAACACCTTGTCCCTGATCAGAACAGACAGTCAGACCCCATGACGGGAGGGGGTGCGAGCAATATGAATATTCATTATGACGTCACCGGTTTACTGACTGTAGTGTGGAAGGTCACACTCAGGTCAGATTGTCTGGGCTGCCTGAGTTGGCCAGGGAGGAGGGGGCTTCGGTACTCATAGCACATATGCGTGATATTCAGGAGTCTGGACAACTGGATAGATGAAGATGCTGCTCAGTGTCGTAACTGTATTATTATGACACGATAGTTACGCACATTCAACATGCTTTCCAGTATTCATACATGTCTGTAATTTATATGTATCTATTTTTGCAGATCCTATAGGAAAACTATTGCCTAATTGTCTAGTTTTCACAGTGAACCATGCAGCAAACACAAAACGATTACCAAATGTTGTTTAAATGTTAATTCACCATCTACGACGCTGGCTCAGCATTAAAACAGTATTGGGTCAGTGTCTAGGGTTAGTAAGGGGATGATGGTAAAACGTATTTTTTTAAGTATAATTATTTGTTGATAAATAAAATTCATTGTCACACGTGTTATTTACCACTTTAATCCTTACAACGCTGAATTTTTTTGTATAAACTATGGGGACCAAATGTTTTTTTCAATTTGAAGTCATCATAATTGTCTTAGTCAGCTCTTTTTGCTTCATTTGAATACCTATGTTATGGGTCTACGGCCATTATAAATTTGTAATTCTTTCAATACGGGGATCGAATTTACACGCCAGCAGAATCTGACGTCTAAAGACTGTCCCCGCGATAAAAGAGTTAACCCTTTTACCGCCAAATTATTTAATCTAAATTATCACCCACTTGAAGTTGTGTCTCGCTGACGCGATCCACAACTTCAAGTGAGTGAAAATTATTCAGATTTGACAAAATAGAGGTCAACTCTTTTTAAATCTTGCTGGTTGATGTCACATTTTATCTTTAACATATTTAAAATGTGGTACTTAATGTGCTAATAAAAAATAAAAACCCGAATATATGCGACACCGGCGGTTAAAGAGTTAATACTATGCTCCGTTTATGTAACCTTTTAATTACCACTTTAACCTTCCACCCGCTTTTTATTTCATTTTTCACCCACTTGAAGTTGTATCTCGCTTGAGAGGTATACCTTATTTATATTAAGAACTTAGTGGGTAAAGGGTTAATTTTTTTCCCCAGCAAACACGAGATTTTAAACCAATGTTGGTTTAATGCTGGCTCATCGTCTTCGACGCTAGCCGAACATTAAACCAACATTGGTTCAAAATTTCGTGTTTGCTAGGCTTATTTAGTATTCAAATTTGTTGAAAACGGAAAACGTATAAAATTAGTCTAGCAAGAGAAGCATCAATGTAATAAATTAATTAAATTAATTTTTCATTAATTTAACAGCTTTTGAAAGTGAAACGTGCTTGTCTTGAGTGCGATTTGAAAATAATTGAAAACAAATTGAAAAAATCACTAGAAGTCCTAAAATCGTTGGTACGCTTTTTTACGGGTTAGTTTGGAAGATTTATCTTTTGAGCTAGTATTTCACTTAAATTACAATATTATAATAATGTATATGTATATGAAAGGGTCAGGAATAATATACACACGTAGGCCTACACGGTATTCTTAGAGATCGACGTAAAACAGCAACAGATTAACTGAGAATTTATTCCTTTCAAGCCTGAATTAACCATTGTCATCTTCATCCACTACAAGTCACGAATTGCTGTCGCAATTCTCGACTTGTAGTGAATGAAGATGACTTGAAGTGGGTGGAAAATTAATGAAAATTGCCATGTATTGGTAAACCAGTTTCATGGAAATTTTCATTCTAAAACCCCTAGTTGTAGGAAAATTAAGTATAATTTCAAACATGTAAAAATGATGCTTTAATGCATCGTGAGGGCTTAAAGGGTTAACATCAACCTTAATCTATGACATATTAACCCTTACACGACTAATCACGATTAAAGTCGTTTTTAATCCGTTTTATTAGCTGATCAAATCACAGTTATTGGGAACGAAATGAGCGTTTAAACATCAAGATTTGAAAATGTTTTGTCTCGAATTAAATATATAGGCACTTTTCACCGACTTGAAGTTGTGTGTCGCGGTAGCGAGACACAACTTCAAGTCGGTAAAAATTGCATTTGTCAAATGTAGCACTGTAAAGGTTAAATAAGTGTGACACTTAACAGACAATTGTTAATCATGGTAATCAAGATAACAATCAAAATTTACTGTTTAACAATAGACAATGATGGTACAGGTATATTTAAATAAATATATATCCTGAATTTGTAAAGGTAAAGGGAAAGGTGCAGGTTTATAGTCTGATATCAAGTCCGAAGATCTATCATCCGACTTTACATCTTACCCCCTGGTCACTGGACCTGTTCATTCGTGTGCCATTTTAACTTCACAGAGAGCATACAGTCCTGCAGCCGTTGAATTTATCGTACACATTGCCATCTCTGTCCTACCAGGTACTCATTTTCACCTGAGTCAAGTGAAGTATTTGAAGGTCAAGTTCCTTGCCCAAGGACACAACATCTTAACAATATCCCAAGATTAAGAGGGGAGAAACCTGATATTTCTCTGAGAATCCTGCACCAAGCGGGATTCGAAACCGCACGGCAGGCAGCGACATTGACAGAACGCCACGCTCTGACCATTGCGCCATGTCCCTCTCTATTGGATGGTCCAAGTGGGGTATTCTACTCCCTAATTAATCGTTGCTCATTCATTGAAAGGTAAATCGTAAACTAGCTGTTCGATACAGTGTTTGATGGTTGCGAATAAGCAACACAGAATGATGATGTTCTCCCAACTAATTGGGGTTTGTTTTCTCTAGCCACAGGTCGGAAGATAAGCAAAATGTGAGTGCAAGTGCGATATGGATAAATACAGCACTTGTCCAATGGACAAGGGATAAGGTGTGAGCCTTTAGACGAACATCTTTTTCATTGGACATGGTCTGTATTTTCGCATATCGCACGTAAAATAAACAAATTTTACATTTTCAATTACGATCAAGTCACGCATTACATTACTGCCACACATTGCAGTTCAAACTACAGCAGAGTGATATGGGCTGATAGCGATATACGCCTCACAGTGAAAACCACTGCACAAGGTGTGAGAAGTAGCTTTTTACTGTCCATTATTTACCCGTAAATTTAGGTTGCCACACGTGTTGAATGCACCAGTAACACACAAGCTGCCAATTGGGCGCCATGGAGCGAAAACATACACGGAGATCACCGGATAGGGATCGTGATAGCCTCCACACATACACGGATCTATCCTTATGCGGCTCGTCCAGCAAACACGAAACGGTGAACCAATGTTGCTTTAAGCCTTTAGACCGTCACGATGCTTCAAAGCATCATTTTGCATCTCTGAAGAATAACCTAGTTTCCTTAAACCAAGGCGTTTCAGAACAATTTTTTTTTTAATTAATAATTACAATTACATTTGCCGCCCACTTCAAGTCATCTTCATCCATTACAAGTCGAGAATTGCGATAGCAATTCGCGGCTTGTAGTGGATGAAGATCACAATTCAAGCTTGAAAGAGTTAAGGTTGGGCCGTAGACGATGGGCCAACATTAAACCAACATTGGTTTAACGTCTCGTGTTAGCGGTCCAGCAACCCCTTTCTGATCCTTGCGTGTCAAATTTTAATTCCACATTGTCTGGAAATGAGCTGGGCGGATAGCAAACAATTTGTCCGCTTTGCAGAATAGAGATAATGGCACAATGCTGTTTAAATGTTGGCTCAGCGTGTAAGCGTCGTTAGTTGTTTTACATTATGTTTACTGAGTGGTTGGCGTCGATACAACCGCCGTTTGAACACTTCCAGTAAACAAGCGCTCGCCCAGCACTGATTCAATGATGGGTCAACGTCATTGACGTTGAACCAGCATTGATCCGGTGATAGTAGAAGGTGTCATCTCTTTGCGTTTCAACTCTTGTTTCTGTCCAATTATTCATCCAATTAGTGGTGTACAAAGAAAGGATGGTGCGGCTTGTAGCACTTCAGGTGCTGTCATCATGATGGTCACAATCCCACGTTTTATTAATTAATGAATAATTATTATATTATATTTAGGCTTATGTTTTTGCACAGAAAAGTATAATTACAATCACATATCTTTTTTTCAATTATATATTATTTATTCAACTACCTATATTCTATTGAAACCTATGTTTTGTAAGCTTAATTATATTATTATCTTTGAAAGCGTATTATTGTCGCCTGGCAATGAGATATTTAGCGCTACCGACGTCACGTCTCCTTATGTGGCGGACCATATTCTCGGTGAATTGCGTCAGATAAAAACCCGGAGCCGGTTGAATATCTTTTAGAATCCACGCAAATAGAGAGATATAAAACCAATGTTGTGTTGATGCTGGTCCAGCGGCGGAGTTTACATATCATTGTGTCAATGTCTTATGTCTGATGAGAAGATTTTAACCCTTAGAGCAGTGAGTCCAGAAATTTATTTTTCAGCCACTTGAAGCTGTGTCTCGCTACCGCGATCCACAACTGCAAAAGACTGAAAATTAGTTTAATTTGCAAAATCTAGGTTGAAATGTATATGATTCTCACAGTTTTGAGACATATTTAATTTTTTAAACCTGGTTATACAATAAAAATAAAACATGAGAAAACAATACTATTGTCAACTGTAGTCGACATCAGTGTGCTAAGGGTTAATACACATTTAACACTTTTCCCGCTGAGCTATCTTTTGTAAATTTTCACCCACTTTTTCACCCTACCGCGACCCACAACTTTAAGTGGGTAAAAATAACTCATATCTTCATATCAAACATTTGCAAATCTTCATGTTTAAAGGTGATCTATCACCCCTTATATAGTATGAATAATTTTGTAACAAATAAATAGGAGTTGCCACAAGATGGGGCACAAGTGTTTCCTTATATGGGGTGATTGGCTATCATGTGACCCTCTCAGAGAGTCACATGATAGCCAATCACCCCATATAAGGAAACACTTGTGCCCCATCTTGTGGCAACTCCTATTTATTTGTTACAAAATTATTCATACTATATAAGTCACCATTATTAGGAGCGAAATGTGTGTTTAAAGGTGATCTATCACCCATTATATGGTATGAATAATCATGTCCTTATATAGGGTGATTGGCTATTATGTGACCCTCTCAGAGGTTCACATGATAGCCAATCACCCCATATAAAGAAACACTTGTGCCCCATCTTGTGTCAACTTTGCTTTATTTGCCACAAAAATGGTGAAGTCGGTTGTGCACTGTATTACTCTGAAACCGCTAAGCGCTACTATAGCTACTTTCAATCCAATTTTTCACTCGATCAATTTTAAATCACTATTATTTTGGGAACGGAATGAGTGTTTAAACAACAAGATTTGCAATTGTTTGATCCCAATTAAACAAATATAAGTAATTTTCACCCACTTGAAGTTGTGTGTCGCGGTAGCGGAACACAACTTCAAGTGGGTGAAAATTTAAATTATTTAATATAGTAGTCCTTTCAATTCAGAACTTGCATATTTTTTAGTACTGTCAATCTCTTAATTATAAATTACACAAAATTGACAAAAATACACAGTACATAATCACATTCACTATATTAGACGAAATGAAAAACACCATGATATTTTTTACCAACAGTCATCCAGACAGACATGCAAAAACAGCAACAGATGCTGCGCACGCAGACATCTCTGGTCGACGGCGTGATGATGGCCTGACACGAGATGTGTCCGTTGAACTTTGAACCTTGACCTGACATCGAGAAAATGCAATCTTAATTACTTGATTAGAGCGCTGTTTTGTGGTTGAATTGTATTGTGGTTGACGACTGTGCAAAAAACAGAGTATGTAGTATGTACTGTCGAACATAGACATTGAACCACCACTTCGCTACCATGCAACATGGACAGAACACTTCTCCGAAAAGAAGGTCAACTCCGGCATAAACATGATAATTTTTTACATAAAATATGACGAACTTTTAGTGTTGCATCAGATTCAAACGTCTAAATTGTGTACCCTCGTTGGAAGGGTCAACCCTTTAACTGCCAAATTATTCAATCTGAATTTTCACCCACTTGAAGTTGTGAAAGTGAGTGAAAATTATTCAGATTTGACCAAATGGAGGTCGACTGTTTTCAAATATTTCTGATTGATGTCATATTTTATCTTTAACATGTTGAAAAGGTGGTACTTCATGTGCTAATAAAAAATAACAACCTGAATATATGCGGCACCGGCGGTTAAAGGGTTAAATATACACCAGCCTGTTTTAGCTTGCTGTTCGTGGCCAACATTTTAAAACTTATTGTCCTGCTTATTAGTAAAATAGTAATCACCATGACACGACCCGACAATTGCAGCTTTTTAAGGCACATTTTAAAGCATAACTTAGGAACATATTTTGACTGAAAGTTTTTAATTGGCGCGTTTTGCACGCATCAAGTAATCATTCGGTGTATTAAAAACCATATTTTAGTTGTGTGATTTACGGAGGATGGTGACCAAAAATCATTTTCTGATGTTTAATTTATGAGACAAATAAAAGAAAAATAGAAGTAAATAATGTCATCAGTATTTATTTTCACCTACATCACTTCATGTAAAATAAAAAAGCGTTTTCACTTGTTGATGATGTAGTCGTTTCTACAGGGATCCTTGGTAATAATAAAGCACACATTATTAGATGTTTCCTCCCTTGCAAGTGGAGTTCTTGTAGACCTCTATATAAGTCATGCTCTGTGATGTGGCACTCTCTAGTAAGTCTAGCAAAAAATACTCCAGCGGGAAGTCAAAGCGCAGCATTTATTTGTCAAATAGGCGCTACATTACCACTGTTTCCTTTGCATTTCAGAATTCACAATTTTTCATAGTGATATTTTTCGAATGAATAGATACAATGCAATACAATAGAATACAATACAATACACTACATTTATATATGCTCCCCCCATCCACTAAAGTACCTAGGACAATTCAAATACACATTCAAATGTACAAAGGCTGTAACTAGCATCGACACGAAGGTACATTTCTTTATGGAGCACGTTTACTTTTCACAAGATGAGCTGAGCAAAATTGGACAAATAAAAATATTAATTTTTAATTAAAGAAATACATCGTGAAAAAAGCGTTTATGATCAAGGAAGCTGGTTGCTTTCTTCTCCTGAGGATATGACGTTGTTGTTGAGATCCTGATGGCTAAAACAATGCTGGCTTAATGTTGGGCCAGCGTCGTAGACGCTGGACCAACATTAAGCCAAGATTGTTTCAGATTTCAGTGTGAGATCCCGGCGGCTGTGGATAGGAGTCAGACCTGGGGGCCGGATCGGGACCACTAATTATAGCCCCGGGGGTAGTTCACAGATTACACCCCTCCGAAACCACACCTTGTCACGCTGAATCACACCCCGAGAGGAAATGAAGCCCAACCCCCACTTTATCCACCCCTACTGGAGCTCAGTTCACAGGGATTAGATTATTATAATTGGCTAATTATCCCGTACTTAATGATGAAATATTAGGTTTTAATGTTTTCAGTGCGCTTTCTTCTGGAGTGAGAGGGTGATAAATCTCTATTTTTTTGTAAATCACGTCTGGAGCAGGTAGATAAAATCTGGATAGCAGCAGAGTAATGATTCCTGTTAATAATATTCAATTTGCGTATCTTCATGGTGATATCAATCTTCGATTCGCAACGGATAGGCATGCATCAGTATCTCTGTATCAATACAAGTACGATGTGTCTCTATTTCATTGCTCAGAAGAAGTGGTTAGGCTATGATTAATTTCCTTTGTATAAAGATTCTTCACTGGATCGTTCAAATTTAAATCAAGTTTCGGATTAAGGAGACTGCAATTGAAAGCAAATGCAACTAGATATCAACCCAACCCAACGATAGTTCTGTATCACTTACCATACTTCTTCAAAGGCCCCACGAAATGAAAGGTATCGGGCTTTAGGCCACTTTTGTGCAAATAGAGGCTAAATAATTTTGGGGCCAGGAGAACCTCCTGAGGATGGTGAGATGACACTGCCCTCCAGACACAGGATTCGAAATTAAAATTCTGAAGGTCTGAGGCCGAGCACGCTAACTCTCGGTCACGCAGGCTCTCCACAATTACAATACTGAATTTTACGAGTGGATGGAG
>OZ024918.1:42735645-42738145 GCA_964017125.1 Flabesymbios commensalis
GCTTTATTCAGGAGGGACGACTCATATGAGGTGGTATGGTTAGAATAAACACACTTTAGAGCCATCTGAATCTTTTCCATACAACGAGCCTTTGAAACTCTGCAGTGATACATATTGCAAATGACTGAGTAAGAACGCTCTGAAAAGAACGAATTTAGCCTTGCTGCTAAGATAAAAAGACAAAATTTGTATAGCGCTGACCTGTCTGCCAGCTTTCTTACAAATTTCTTCAGTGTGTATCGAAAAATAACAAATTTCATCAATGAGAATGCTTAATAGTTGTGAAAAATAATTGTATTTTTTGAAATAATCAGTTATAAAAGAGAGGGACGAGTCCTTTTCAAATATCGCTGTTTGAAGACACGATTGACCTTAAAAAGTTGGTAATAACAATAATTACAAACAATTATTGTCGTATCTGGTGCTTAAAGTGTTTAGATTGTGTCAGTTTAAATCGTGTAGAATCAGTGAGAAGAATATTTGAATTATCTGAAAAGTAAGCAACTATTCCTGTTTGTTTATGGTAGTATAAGTATTGACCATACATTGCTATTCACCTGATACACACCTAAGAGCTGAGAGAGACATGTCATTATACCAAGTTAGGAAGGTCATATTGGCAGGTCACATTTCAAGTGTGGAACCAGATTTGACAGAGCATTGAGATGTACATGTAGTATGTACTATAACCTGAACATGCGGAGGCGAATATACATTAGCCCAGAGGCTTAAGCCCTATTTTCGGAGGAAGCGTGCAAAATTGCCGCCACCGTCGCCACCACAGGTCAAACCTGGTTGGGGTCCAACCTCAAAACAAGTCATTTATGGCTATTCTAGTTGTGTGCCAAATTTCATACTTGTATTGCAAAATGCACTTTTTGCTTAGTCTCTGGACTATTAGTCCAGCGGCTTGTGTAGCAAGATATGATCCCGTGGGATTGGCGTGTTAGTTTGGAACCAAAACATATTTTTATTCAGTAATTAATTAGCTTTCAGAAAAACCATGGTTCCATTTTTTTCTGACATGTATAAATATGATTTTTTACCATTTATCGTGGCCACCCCTGATAGATTAATTATTGTTTTTTTGTGATGGTTACATAAAATCTGCAAAATGAATACAACTAGAAACATTTAAAAAGCTAATGCAATCCAAATTTTACGTATCTGTTTTTATAATATAAGTTTATTTTAAAACATAACTTGATTTAAGCGTGTAAATAAGAAAGAACACCGGTTTGGGGGGGGGGGGGGTATATTGAGGCGATCCTTGATCTGTTTTGGGCTCATACTCATGTCAGCATTGTCTAAGTTATTTAATGTCGCTGCTGTTGCTGTAACAGTTGCTGTTGCAAATAAACCCAGCAGTGATCTTTTTTTTAGCAATTATGCACAGGTGGGTGATGTGTGCAAGCTGGTCCATTGTCTTGAATGATGTGTGTTATATAGTCCAGTCAAAATTGAAAAAAACCCACCACAAATTGTAAAAGTTCTTATTTTTTACCAATCGATTGAGAATCATCAATAGAAGAACATAATAAAAATCCCTAAAATCCAGTTGGTGGAAGAACACCTAATTTGCATAAATCCAAAATGGCCGCCATCCTATTTGTGCACCACAGTTGGTATGCATAACCTTTCAACAAATAAAGGTAGGAACAAGTGTAATACCTCTTGCTGATGTGTTTTTGCCTGGAGAATCCGTTTCTTATCATGGTCTAATGATTCAAGATCATAATCAAGTTCAAAGGTCAGTTTCAAAGTCAAATCTGTGAGAAATTATAAAAAGACCCACCACAAATTGCAAAAGTGTTTATTTTGTTACCAATCGGTTCAGAATCATAAATAGAAAAACACATTACAAATCCCCAAAGAAACAGTTAGTGAAAGAACACCTAATTTGCATAAATCCAAAATGGCCGCCATCCTATTTGTGGACCACAGTTTGTATACATGACATTCCAACAAATAAAGCTAGAAACAAGTGTAGTATCTCTTTTTGTTGTGTTTATACATGGATAATCCATTTCTGATAATGTTATGATGATTCATGGCCATAATCAGGGTCAAATGTCAATTTCACGGTCAAATTTTTGCGACAATGCAATTATTTTTATTGTCGAAAGATCAACTGTACAGCCAAATATATGATTTTTTATCAACAAATTCGAACATATGCAATACACGTAGGCTACTTCTTTTTGGTTTGATTTTGGCAGAATATTAATCCATTTCTGGTGGCAATTTATGTGGCAAAGATTACTTTTTATGTGGCCAATATGACTTTTTATATCGCAAAGATAATTTTTTATATCGCAAAGATGCCTCTTGGCGATATATATCACTTTTTATGTGGTTAAGATGACTTTTATTTTGCAAAGATGACTTTTTATGTAGTTAGGATGACGTTTTACGTCACCAAAATGACTTTTTATGTAGCCTACATTAATTTTAATGTGGCCAAAATGACTTTTTATGGATAAGATCACTTTTTATGCGG
>OZ024918.1:42743145-42780645 GCA_964017125.1 Flabesymbios commensalis
GATCACGTTAATGGCGGCTTAATCGAGTTAAAGTTGAAACCAGTGTATCGACGTTAATTTCGCGCAGGGCCACGCGCTGCGCGCTCCTTCACAAAATTGCCAGTTATACATTGTTACCTACGCTGAGAGGAATTATGATTCTACGTTGTTTGTGTCATGTGTCACCAACATTGAGCTAACGTATTGATTTTTCTATTCAATTTGATCAATCCATATTTAGTTCTATTCAAATATTCTTTATCCTAATATGTATAGAAAACATGATTGCAATACGCCTAGATGTGGCAAAGTACAACGCCATAATTATTGTTATTAAATTATCCAGCCTGAAGACATACATATAACAAGTCATATTGCTGCAATCGATTGATTTGCCTCAGGAGATTTTATCACATGAAAGGATAAACGTCATTACTATCTGTGTGCACCCTCTGCTTGCTGAGGAGATGGAACAAAATAACAATAACAACATAACACCACTTGTCTGGTTTGGATTCTGATTTACATAATACATCGTTTAGTTGGAGCTAAAGAGTGATATCAGCCACTCATTTGGGTGGCTGATAGCACCCTTTAGTTCCAATGGGATGATAATATAACAGTATATCAATTCATATGAAAATCTATGTAGAATACATTATGCATGTATTTGAGTAATGCCGGGAAATGTGGCATTGCACTCAGAAATGGGGAAAGAAGCGTAACCTGTAATATCTGGTGGCAAGTCATCTAATATTAAGTCTTACAACGCTTAAATATTTTGTATAAACCATGAAGACCAAAGTTTTTTTTAATTTGAAGTCATGTCATACATGTCTTCGTTAGCTTTTATTTGTATATCTATACGTTATGAGTCTACGGCCATTATAAATATTTTATTTTTTTATGTCCGAAGATCGACGCTACACATTGGAATCTGACATCTATGCGTGAGATTTTGACGGCTAAAATCGATCCCAGCACTGAAAGGGTTGACTTCATCGCTAACAAATGTCTTCATATATCAAACATATGTTTTAATTTTGTGCAGCAGCTTTATCCGATTTGTTAGTGTTCCAAACTATTATTTTAGCATATATAATGTTCACACATGATCAGCTTAAATACTATCAAATGTGTTTGACTTTACATCTCTAACATTTTACGGTCTACTTCAGAATGTAAGTCGCTATGAAGTAGACGGTAAAATAACAGACTATTTATGCTTCCCTTGGTACGGATAATGTTGACATACACAGGGTTTGATGCAGATTATACGATTGACTGATTTACTATTTAGGGGCAGACATAATAATTGACACGGCGCTATCATATCAGCCTAATGAGTTTAGTGGGCGGAAATACACATTCATTGATTTTATTCAATACATGCAGGACAATGTTATCTTATTTAACGCTCAGGGTTATAGAAGCACCTATTGATTCCCGATGCATGTTAATAGGATGATTGACTGCGTTAAGTTTACATTAATCAAACTGTTTTTAAAGAATTAGTTTGATGCAATGTATAATATCTCATTATCAATATCTAATGTCGGCTACCGTCACATATGCACGCGCCAGTGGGACTAATAGCCAGCAGAGCGTAAACAAATATTTGCGCCTGTCATTTGAGAACTGCCTATAGTAAATGTTACTTTTTTAAAGCTCCGTTGTGATATATCAACAACATTATCTATTTAATATTGAAATTTTCAGTTTAATATGGAAATTTTAGGGTCTACATGAAACCCATTTAAGGGATTCTGTATTGAATGTTTGAAAAAGGTTCTGAATCTGAAAGTTCCTTATCTATGCAGTGTGATACACCTTCCTAAGAGTAAACTCTTTTTATAAAATGTATCGAGTGCTACTAAGAAAGTAACACTCGATACATTTTATGGGGAGTAAATATTTATATTATGTATAACATGCTTTGATACACATAATCCAATACTACCTTAGACTGAGATTACAAATTGTCTATGCCAGTCAAATGTCCGCGAGACCATTAAAATGTCTCAATTTGCTCAGATGTTCCTTAATAATAATTGACATAAACCAAAAGGTGTTCGCTGGTAACGAAGTTGAACAAAGAAGAATTTAAGGGCATTTACTTTGATTGTGCAAAATCTTGATTTTTGAAGATTTTGTATACGTTATAATCAGGAGTTTGTGTTATGTATTTTTTCACACATTGCCTTCTGTTATTTCAAATGTATCCCAGCTAACACGAGATGTAAACTCAATGTTGTTTTAATGCTGGGCGACCGTCTGCAACGCTGGGTCAACCTTAACACTTTTCCCGTTATCTTATTTATTTTTCACCCACTAGCAGCTATGCCTCGCTACCGCGACTCACAACTTCAAGTGAATGAAAATTACATATTGATTATTTAATTTTACATCAAACATTATTTACAAATCTTCATGCTTAAACACTTAGGGGTCTTGTCAAGTTAAAAAAATACAAAAATACGAGAAAAACTCGGATTGGTCAGACCATACCCACCCACCCCACTATCTATTTTTTTTGGGGGGGAAACAATTGGAAACATGAAAACAACACAAAAAACACAGAAAAACACAAAATTTAAAAAAGAAAATTAAAATCCGAGTTGGGACTTGACCCACCCACCCACTTCCGAGTTTTTCTCGGATTTTTTGATTTTTTAATTTGACAAAACCCCTAAGGGGCAGCCAGATACTTTATTATTCAAATAATCTGGAATCATTCAAATCATTAAAAAAAAGGAAATATCTATAACCCGGCGGGTGTTGGGGCTAGAGGGCCAATTTTAGGTGCAACGTGATCCAGAGGCCCCACTGCGTACCTCCAGTTCGTATATTTGTATTAAAATAAAGGTGCTAAACCATATACTTTCGTTGTAAATTATCTTATTTTGCGTTACACGGATCGATGCGCCGTGAGCCGCTGAGTGCGTAGGTAGCACTTTTGTAAGTCTAGCTGCTATATTGACCGAGTTATAGCAGTTTAAAGTTTGCATAACCGGCAAGATCTTTCAAAATGTAGTAAGTGCTGGCATATATTAGACATAGTTACCTTCTTTAACGTTTCCATTCGTAACTTTGTGCCAAGATATTTAAAAACCTTAGGAAAAAAACATAATATTAAATGATTTTTTCAGTGCTCTCAGATAGGAGTGAAAATGAAAATATTACTGCTATTATTGTCATAGTTATGATTTCTATGATAATATTACATTTTACTCCCAATAACAATAATTTACCTGCTAATGTAGAAGATTTAAAAATAATATAGTCTTGCATGATTTGTGTTGGAAGAGTTAAACAACCTTGAGTTTGTTTGATGGGATGATGGTGACAAAGTAATTATGGTCTCTCGTCTATGTTGTAGTAAGACAATCAATCGGGACAGGTGGATAGCTATTCTAATACAGGAATTAAAACATCGTGTTTTAAGGAGCGTCGCAGTATGAACAAGAATTGTAGATAACAGACTGACGTCACAGGAGTATTTTAAAAGGAAGGATGCAATCATTAATAACCCTCATTCTGTCCGGTGAACGATTACATGTGCGGTTAACTTTTATCTTTGGCAAACTTAATGAATTTTGATTCACTTCAAAGCAATTTTATGACTCGCTGTACCTTGAAGAAGTGTCAAATTACACCATAAAAGGGTCATTTTACAGTGTAATAGCTCTACTTGATATCAGAAAGTGAACCAGCCTGATTCACTCAAAATGTTACAAACAACTTGATTTTTCGGTAAAGTGTTATATACATGTAGCTCAATTTTTAGTTGTTTTATTTTTTGGTACTATGAGTTCTCCTTCAGTTTCTATATTCGAACACCCTACCCTAATTATAACATTAATTGTAGATATAACTTATTTAAAATATTTATTGTAGATATAATTTTTTTATAACATTTATTTATAACTTATTTAAAATATTCATTGTTGATCGTGGTAGTCTGTATGATAATCTTCCCCCGTCCAATGAAAGCGTGATCCAGCCTCACACATACGAGATCAGCCAATCACCGCGGTCATTCAGTTGTTGTTTAAATTAGGGATGGAGTACTATATTTGGGCCGCCTGGTTTTGTTTTAAATTTTTGTTTTACATTATAAATTATTTTGCTCATCTTTTTGTAGATTAAAATTCAACAAACATGATGCATTGACCCAATGTTAGCTTAATGTTGGGCTACCGTCAATGACGTTGGCCAGAAGTTGAAACAACATTGTGTTTGGCGGGTGGTTTGGTTTGTGGTTTGTACGATGCATGGTTACGGTGGAATATGCGCTAGTCACCAATCAAATTGACTGTATGTGATTGGTCAACATCGCCATCCCGAGTATAAAAATAAATTAATTATGATTGAATTCGCAACAAAACCTCAAATTTCACTTGAAAATATTATTATAACTCAACAGAAATTGTGCTGGAGAGAGATCTCTGGGAAGTAATTTACATCTAATTAGAAAAGAAATAGCAAAGGAAAATTAATAATGATTGTGTCAGAATTAATATTAGGCTACCTTGCTGCATTGCACAGGCTAAACTGTACCGAGGCCGATTTTGTGGAGTTATGAACAAATCAAGTCTAATATTGACAAAAAACACCACCACATTCTTTCATATTTTTCCCTGGATAACAGCAATGCAACATAAACCAAATTGTAACTGTAGCAATGATTTGTTCCTCAATATATTACCATTCAACTGTAAACAAATAACTGGTTACTTTTAATTTTGGTCTCAAATTAAACAAATATGAATATTTTTTTTCAACCGCTTGAAGAACCGCACAGCTTCAAATGGGTGACAATTTGAGTAACGTAACTTAGTGGGTGAAGGGGTATTAGTCATTGGTGTCACGAGAAAAAAAATATGTAGATTGCAATATACATGTAGATAGTTACTTTGTACGCATGTCAAAGATTGCAGAACAAAGGCAAATAGCAGTAACTGCTTACTTCATAAGTAAGAATTTATTGCTGTTTTAGTCTTAGCAGCAGAGCAGTAAGCCTACCCATCATTTGAAAAAAAAACATATAATATTTTATTTCAAAAATTATTGCTGGTGTGCTATAGCGCTGTGTCGATATAAGACCAAGATCCAGCCAGCGTTAAAGTAATATGTATGGCAACAAACACAATAAACCTATCCAATATTGATGTAATGTTGGCCCATCATCTGCGACGCTGGCCCAACATTAAACCAACATTGTTTTATGGTTGCTGGGTTTCGCCGTTCTGTGTGCGCCTTTACTGTGCCATGATTGACACATTTCTGAAGGACATTGACCCAATGTTGACTTGATATTGGTCCCAGCATTAATACAGCACTGGGTGAAGGTGGGGATATTGTTAACCCTCGTGTTTGCTGATTTTTTTTTCTCATTTGAAGCTGGAATTGCTAATGCAAATTCCAGCTTCAAATGACGAAAACATGTATATTTATGAAAAGTTGTCATCTAAAAAATGTAATTATTTGGTTAACTGAGCATCTAACACAAACTATTTTATGGATTTCATTGGCATTTTATTTGGTGTGCAACTTGCTTAAAACTGTATATATACGTTGCCAACATGAAAAGGGTTAACCCTTTAACCGCCAAATTATTCAATCTGAATTTTCACCCACTTGAAGTTGTGTCTCGCTCACGCGATCCACAACTTCAAGTGAGTGAAAATTATTCAGATTTGACGAAATGGAAGTAAACTGTTTTCAAATCTTGCTGATTGATGTCACATTTTATCTTTAGCATGTTTAAAATGTAGTACTTAATGTGCTAATAAAAAATGAAAACATGAATATATGCGGCTCCTGCGGTTAAAGGGCTGAAAACCGTATTTATACGGCCCAAGGGACACAAGGGTTATTAAACACGGGTGTGTCTAGTTTCAGATAGAGATCAGTGTGAGGGGATCGGGCCCTACTCTTCAGGCATCTTATCCCTGTTATCATAGCCGCTAAGTCCCTCTAATTGATAAGATTAAACCTGATTACGACCCAAACACTCAGATTTGTCTTAGAAGCGCGCGGGCGGGTAGATCGTGTGCAGTGTCATCTTACGTAACCTGAGCGCAGATATCCGCCCCTTATTGGGCACCTCTTCCCACCCATAGTTATCCGGGGTGTGTGAAGGCATGGATTAGTCATCTCGAATCGGTGATAAGAGTGGTGTATTGCCCAATAAACACAAAACATTTGTATAACATATGTTCAATGTTGGACCAACGTCGGAGACGTTGGTCCGACATTGTACATATATCATACAGATGTTTTATGTTTACTATGTCCCCGATTCAGATTTTGGTCAGGCAAACAATACCACCAATCCAGGTCGAAAATGATGAATCAATGAATGGAATAAATTAATGGAATGAATTAATAAATTATTGGAGCTATTAGGGGGCTTTATGTTATTTGTGTACACATGCGGGCTAAGCTGAGGCTACGGCAGTCGTCTGAGGGTAGCGAGATGAATCATGTGACAATGACACTCTTGCGGTCTTATGCCGAGCACGCTACCTCTCGGTCACGGAGGCTCCCCATAAAACTGAATATTTGTGAGTGGGTAGGGGAGAAATGTTTTATAGGCTATTTCAAAGCGAGGCACAAACCCACAAGCTCAGGTGCTACAGACAAGCCGCTCTAACCACTACACTACGGCCCACGCCCTTGCAAGGCTTATGCTTTATAACTCATTAGGGCGGGGCCCTAGGGTAGTGGTTAGCACCCCTGCCTTACACGCCAGATTTCGGGGTTCGGTTCCCGGTCTCGGAGGTTTGAAAAAAACAAAAAATGTGTCTTCCCCATCCACGTGTGAAAGTCAGTACTGTGGGGAGCCTCCGTGACCGAGAGGTAGCGTGCTCGGCCTCAGACCGCCAGGGCGCGAATTTCGAACCCTGTGTCTGGAGGACAGTGTCATCTCAATCATCCCACCATCCTCAGGAGGTTCTCCTGGCCCAGTTTAGCCTATATGTGCACAAAGGTGGCCTAAAGCCCGATTCATTTCATAACTCATTTAGCCCTTACAACGCTGAAATAGTTTTGTACAAACCTTGGCGACGAAAAGATGTTTTTCAATTTGAATACATCATAAATGTCTTATTTGGCTATTTCTGCTTCATTTGAATACCTATGTTATGGGTCTGTGGCCATTATACAATTTTCAATTCTTACAGCTCGCGCATCGACTTTAGACGTCAGAATCTGACGTCTACAGACGTCAGATTCTGACGTATGAAGACGGTCCCCGCGCTGTAAGGGTTATTATTAAGTTATTTTTGAACAGTCACACACTTAACTGTGCCATCGTTGCGTCAGATGGACGATGGCAAATCGTGCAAAACTGTCGTCGCTATTATTAAGCAATAATGGCCGCCGTCTATACCTTACGAGCATTTGAGAATGATGAAGTGTCATCTCGACTCTCCTGTTATAGACGAAGATGCCTACATAACGATGATAAATCTAGTAGTAGGCCCTATATATATATATATAAAACGTGCGATTGCATAAACCTCAATAAATAAATAAATTAATATTTTTCAATGTAATGGTCAAGGTGATGTGCATTCAGTCTTTTTTTTTTATTTCTGATTTATTCCTGTTTTGTATTAAAAAAAGTTTTTACATGGGGTCTGCTTAACCCTTTAGCCGCCAAATTCTTCAATTGGAATTTTCACCCACTTGAAGTTGTGTCTCGCTGACGCGATCCACAACTTCAAGTGAGTGAAAATTATTTAGATTTGGTAAAATGGCGGTCAACTGTTTTTACATATTGCTGATTGATGTCACATTTTATCTTTGTCACATGTTTAAAAGGTGGTACTTAATGTGCTAATAAAAAATGAAAACCCGAATATATGCGACACCGGCGGTTAAATGGTTAACGCACACAATAAGGACTGCAGATGATGGTGTGTGTGTTCTCTTATGTCTTTATTGATCAACGCCAGAGTCAGTACTCCCTGGCTGTCCCAAAATCAAACCAACATTGGGTAAACATCTTGTGTTCACGTCGGTGTCCCAGCAAACTCGAGACGTTGAGCCAATGTTGATTTCATGTTGGGCCACCGTCTGTTACGCTAGTTCAACAGTAAACCAACACTGGGCCAACATCTCGTAATTGCTGGCGTGGCAATGCCAAGATTATTTTATTTAAAGTCGATCCCCTGCTGAAAGAATAAAAAATGTGTAATGGTCATGGACCCATAACATAGATATTGAAACGAAGCGGAAAGAGCTAGCTAAGACATCACTGGTAGCTAAGACATCATAAAGTATCACTGACATGATAATGGTTTGTACTATATGTATCAAATAATTAAATTTCAAAGAAAATTATGTATACACAATATAGTTTTCGTCATTTGTTGTTGGAGTCAAAGGAATCAATCAAAACAGACAATTCAGTATGGACAAGAATTATTGCATCGAAGAACCGCTATTTATCTTCAGTTATTGACAGACATTTCAATCAATAGTTTTGTTGTGAGACAGGACTGTTTGAACATAATAATATTTTTTTTTTACAGATGACGGTGTAAATTGAAAACTGGTCCAAGATTGACAATTCCATTGTCCCATTCTCGGCACTGGGCCCGTATTTTCGGACAAGTTACGATATATCGTAGGCTTCGGATTGGTCGAGAAGGCCATCTCGACCAATCCGAAACCTATGCATATATCATAACTTGTACGAGAATACGGTCCCTGAACTGTAAAAATACTGCAGTGCGAAGGCAAGCAGTGGTAAGCACTTATTGTTAAAGTAATCAGTTGCTGCTATTCGTCTTGCAGTACATACCACAATACTGGGTGGGGGTACACTTTGTCATTTCATGTGACATTATCTGTAAACCTCCCCGATCCCAAGTGCTCACTACAAAGCCTTATTGAGCATGTTGAGGTGCACGCTTTGTCCGAATGACATCTCATTGTATAACACTACCATCTCGCTGCTTTGTCGTCCGTTTCTGCAAAGTGCAAAACTTCAATGCTACACATTCTCCTTTCAATACCGCATACCTTGTCATTGCTCGACAATCACAGTTTTGACTTTTTACAAAATAACATACCTGGAGTATTAACAAAGATCATGTACAATAAGATGATCAACTTACTGATTTCACCATACAAATGCGTGTAATACATTGTGCAGTGCTGTCCCCTTTTAACGGGAGTTGGAACTACGCTTTAGCAAGTGTATCATCATATAAAACAAGTGATAATCTCACTACTTTAGCCTCCAAATAAAAAATAATGTTTTTCTAGGTTTGACAGTTATGACATTATCTCTGCAATATTTATTTTGGAAAGAAAATAACTGCTGATATAGCAGAAAGTCATGCTATATTATCATACAATTTTAGAAATTAAAATGTCTTGATTTCAATAACAGAAGAGCTGTGTACAGAAAGTACAGAAATATATGGGCACAGAACAGGAGGGGAGTGACGATATGTCGTCAAGCATAGCGACCACAAAGGAGATCGGAGCAAAACATTGGTAACAACCATAATTTGGCAGACGTGTATTTTGATGCAAACTTTAATAATTAAAAAAAAATTTATTTAGAATACAAAAGCAATATTATAAAATTATAATATGTGAGCATTCTCTCTCGGACCACTGCCATCAATGTCACTGAGGACTGGAGCGTTAGCAGTACCGTATACTAATATCTTGAAAACAAGACACGTTCATTTTTATGACACAATTTATTTATAGTTGAATTTAAATAATTTTCTATTTCTCCTGCCATTACTGGTAATAAGGTGTTCATTGTTTTTCCCGCAGTACATGGTGTAGCCGAATGGGGACATAAATATGTAATATTAATGTGAAACATTCACAACTTGCACAGGATTTAGTGTCTTTGATGATGGTAATAATTTGATCTCTGTTGTGACTCCTATGTAGAATGTGTTCAGGTATATTTCCGAAAATTCGTTCATTTGAACCAATTAATTGTATTAAGTTTTGACGTGAAACAAAAGCCCCACACCTTGAATATTCAAATATTGCTTCTTAGACAGAAATGTATGCAATTTATTAGTGGCATCAAAATTACTTTACATTGATCACATGCAGATCGCGACACTTTGCGACAAAGATATCCACTAATATATAATATAATACTAAAATATTATCTTCCTCAATAGTCATACCCGTTTGTGGCGTGAATGATTTCAGCATTGAATGAGCTAATTCTGTGACAGAATCAGCAGTAACAGTAACATGCTTTATATCAACAAAATATTTCTGTTCAGGTATATTCCGAATGATAAACATGACAAAAGTCATTAGACTATAATATATAGTAATATTTTTTATATAGTATATATATTATTTCCATTGCCCTTATCTTGGTTTTTTTTGCCCGTATCTACCCTTACACCCATGTCACCTGCCAGCAGATACAAGAAGATGAACCAATGATGGGGTAATGCTGGACCAGCATTACAAACCTTGGACCAGCATTACACTTTAATTGAGACGACCTGTCACCTGTTGTTTGTAAACAATGAATATGGATACTTGTTTATACCGGCACATCAACCCCTGAGGTACCAAAGGGACGAAGACAATTAAAAAGTATTGATAACTAACCAACAAACTAACCAACAAATTATTGGATAAAAAATAGAAGTAAACTTCCGTCAAAACTTATTTCTCTGATTTTTGTGATGTGAAGTATGTATTGTTTTTAATAGGATCAATGTCATAATTAGTCGTCGTAATATGGTAAAATCATACTTGATAGATGGCAAAAGCATTCGTTCCAACTCCCAATACCGGGGGACAGCACTGAGAGCGATTTCACGTTTTGTGGAGTACATGGTCTTTGCTATCACTCAGTCGGTCTGTCTGTCAACTTTCACCAGAGCTGTGTGTCGGGCCAGAGAACAATCGATTACAATTGGGGGTGAACAGGAATACGATCAAAATAAAGGATCCGGAATACGATCCAGATCATATGGATTGGTGGTAAAGTAATTATTGACCTACCTGTATAGAAGACTACTTTATGACGTAATACTATCTTTTAAGTGAGCAGTCACGGCATGTTGCATTTGCAGCACAGAGTTGGTGTATTTATTGTGTTTAACATCACGTTGTCATTAATTCTTTGTGTCAAATATTTTTTTAAAACAATGTATAAATGTCATATATTTTTATCCTCGCATGCCAAATTATATTAAGGAATACTGTACACAACATAAAATTGTAGCTGTACTTGGTTTTTTAGATATTTTCTGATGGAATTGATAAATTACATGTATAAACACACCGATATTTGAACTGCATGGGAAAATATGAATAATCTAAAATTTAGAAACTGCTAAAAACATAACGAATAGTGAAACTGGATTTACGGAGCAGAGAATATGTATTTGTGAAATAATAGGATCAGAATAATTGTGAATATTTTGCTAAAGATTAGATTTATTTGAAGTGTACGTACACGGCTATTCATTATTTCATTTGATTGATTGATTGATTGATTGATTGATTGATTGATTGATTGATTGATTGATTGATTGATTGATTGATTGATTGATTGATTGAGTGAGTGAGTGAGTGAGTGAGTGAGTGAGTGAGTGAGTGAGTGAGTGAGTGAGTGAGTGAGTGAGTGAGTGAGTGAGTGAGTGAGTGAGTGAGTGAGTGAGTGGGTGGGTGGGTGGGTGGGTGGGTGTGTGGGTGAGTGAGTGAGTGAGTGAGTGAGTGTGTGGGTGAGTGAGTGAGTGAGTGAGTGAGTGAGTGAGTGAGTGAGTGAGTGAGTGAGTGAGTGAGTGAGTGAGTGAGTGAGTGAGTGAGTGAGTGAGTGAGGGAGTGAGTGAGTGAGGGAGTGAGTGAGTGAGTGAGTGAGTGAGTGAGTGAGTGAGTGAGTGAGTGAGTGAGTGAGTGAGTGAGTGAGTGAGTGAGTGAGTGAGTGAGTGAGTGAGTGAGTGAGTGAGTGAGTGAGTGAGTGAGTGAGTGAGTGAGTGAGTGAGTGAGTGAGTGAGTGAGTGAGTGAGTGAGTGAGTGAGTGAGTGAGTGAGTGAGTGAGTGAGTGAGTGAGTGAGTGAGTGAGTGAGTGAGTGAGTGAGTGAGTGAGTGAGTGAGTGAGTGAGTGAGTGAGTGAGTGAGTGAGTGAGTGAGTGAGTGAGTGAGTGAGTGAGTGGGTGGGTGGGTGGGTGGGTGAGTGAGTGAGTGAGTGAGTGAGTGAGTGAGTGAGTGAGTGAGTGAGTGAGTGAGTGAGTGAGTGAGTGAGTGAGTGAGTGAGTGAGTGAGTGAGTGAGTGAGTGAGTGAGTGAGTGAGTGAGTGAGTGAGTGAGTGAGTGAGTGAGTGAGTGAGTGATTAATTTATTGAGTGATTGATTAGTTGATTAGTTAATTAATTGATTATTTGATCGATTGATTGATTGATTGATTGATTGATTGATTGATTGATTGATTGATTGATTGATTGATTGATTGATTGATTGATTGATTGATTGATTGATTGATTGATTGATTGATTGATTGATTGATTGATTGATTGATTGACTGTTTGATTGATTGATTAATTGATTAATTGATTGATTGATTGATTGATTGATTGATTGATTGATTGATTGATTGATTGATTGATTGATTGATTGACAATAAATTAATTGTTTTGCCTAATACATGCTTTGATCCATTCGTTCGTTCGTTCACCTACTTATTTGTCCGTTCATTCGTTCGTTTACTCATTCACTAAGTTCGCTGAGATGTTATTTATTAAGCTTCAGAACCTGGAGGGTGTATGTCTATATTGGATCCAGAGTGTGGCGAGGACTGTAGGACCTAAAGGGTCTCAGTCCATATTGGGTCCAGAGTGTGCCGGGCGACGTAGGACCTAGAGGGTTTCATCCTGATTGGATCCAGTTTACGCCGTAGGACCTAGAGGGTGGCTGTCCTGATTGGATCCAGATCCATAGAGTGGTGGTAGGCCTATACGCTGTTCTAGCGTGGTGTGGTTGGGGCGCGCCTGGCTGCCTGCCGTCAGTCACTGGGTGGATAGTGAGGCGCACAGGTCTCTGTGCTGTGTGCTGTGTCTACACCCCCTAAGACCGGCGCCGCGTGCCCGGACCCCGGGCCATCACACCGCAGTGGTACGGCACCACCACCCCACCCCTGCGTCCAGGTACACCACTGTCAACCACACACCAGTGGATCTGTCACCCCGGCCCCCACCTGCTGTCACTCTCACCCCCGGGCCCGGTGTTTACCACTGGATGACGGGTGAGCCCCAGTACGCTATATCCACGACCAAGACCTTTAAAAAGTTGGCAAAGTGTCAACCCCCACCGCGAGCACACAACACTCGCACATGTGAGAGAGAGTGGAGTTAAACTACAGCACAGGGCATAATCACTACACTAAATATCAACACAGGTCACAATCAAAGTCCTAAGTCTACAAGAAAACTAGGATCAGCAAGGTGGATTAGCAGATACCTAGATGAAAGTGCAACTCCTGGATTAAGAATAGCAATAGGATACATTTATCTGGAATACTCCCCAGTTGTGTTCCACGTTCCATCCTCGCTCGGAACACCAGCACACACAAACTCCTGCGGAACTTTGGGGTAAGTGTAATCAGACTGTCTGACGTCTTATCGTCTTATCACTGATTAAAGCTGTCTTATCCGCGGTTATCCGCGACCGCGGTGGAAAGTTTGTTCTTCGCGATACGTCAAGACAACTACCAGGTTGGCTCCGCGAGAGTCGCGGAGCCAACGTGGTAGTTGTCTTGACGAATTGACACTTTCTTTGTCTGAAATTCGCAGTTGTGTTAATTGTTACTTAGTGACCTTGTGTTCCAACTTAATTTTCGAGTATTATTGGTCCCTATACGTAAGCAAAATCGATTTGATGTTTTAGTCTAAAAAAATCAAAACACCCTTTAAAAACGTGAAGTTTTAACGGAAATAAATTCTTCAATAAATAGAATTATACATCAGTAGTATTATTTTAAATAGTAAAAAAACTTACAGAGTAACATTTCGAGCGCTATAACTTATCAAAATACTTACACATGTGGCGATTTTCCAATACGACTAAAATAGCCACACAAATACGACTCTTTAACACGGCCATGGCAGCCAAATAGAGTGTGAATATTGTATTTTATAGCGAAAACTTTTTTTTATTACGAAATGGGAATATCTGTGCTGTCGATCCACATGTTCCGTTATCAACATGGGGCAGGAAATGCCTGCAAGTTCTGGTGCAAGCCGCTATAGCTCCGGGGAAAGGAAACGCTGACATCTGGCTCTTGTGTGCAATATAAAGCAGACAGCAGTAAATGATTACTTGAGAATCGAACACTTGCTGCTGTGTGCAATGTAAAGCCGAGCAACAGTAACTGCTTGCAGTTACTGCTGTTTGGGTTTACAATGCTGAGCCTGTATTCTCGTACAAGTTACGATATATCGTAGGCTTCTGATTGGTCGAGATGGCCATCTCGACCAATCAGAAGCCTATGATATATCGTACCTTGTACGAGAATACGGCTGCTGAACTGTAATTAACCATATAGAGACACTCTATAGGCTGACCCGACGCAATATAATTATCTTTGCGTTGATGAAAAGTGAATTTAAAAAGTTGTGTGTTCTTTTCAGATGTTCTTTAGATCTGGTTATTTAGTGTATTATTTTCACAATGGTCACAATTCGCCAACTCGAATATAGGAGGTGACAACTTTTGACTAAACATATTTAAAAAACTTCAGCTGAGAAGACCACCCAGGCTTCAAATAATAAGCGACCATGGAATGGGCGAATGACAATATCGCATGTCTGTTTTAAGTTGCGCACGAGACATCAGGGGGTTGTTCACAACTGGTACAAAATAATGACCGTCTACAGACTTACGTCTCAATGTGACGAAAAGGCAGCCCAGCTGTGGATATAATGTGGTACCATGAACATAAGTCAACCTTTGCTCTGCTGTTTTTACTCCTTTTTCATCATATTAAGCTGGAATTGCTGACGCAATTTCCAGCTTCAAACGATGACAACTATTTACATGTTTTCATGAAATATAGGCATCTCGCAAATTGAATTATTTGATGAGCTGAACAACTTTCACAATTAATGTGAAGTAAATATCATTTACTTGACTAGAAATATTCTTAAAAGCGCATCTCTACAAATACGCTTTTATCATGACAATGTTTAGCACGTGTGTGTATGTCATCCGTATGTTATCCGCAGCCGCAAATCACCCTTGTATTACACGATCGCCACAATCTAAATAAAATTTACGTAGGGTAGAAATTAATGTTCCAAAATGTGAAACGTGGGACTCAAATGAGTATGGTTGAAATGAAATGATTCGGGCTTTAGGCCACCTTTGTGCACATATAGGCTAAACTGGGCCAGGAGAACCTCCTGAGGATGGTGAGATGATTGAGATGACACTGTCCTCCAGACACAGGATTCGAAATTCGAGCCCTGGCGGTCTGAGGCCGAGCACGCTACCTCTCGGTCATGGAGGCTCCCCACAATACTAACTTTCACACGTGGATGGGGAAGAAACTATTTTGTTTCTTTCAAACCGCCGAGACCGGGAACCGAACCCCGGACTCTGGCGTGAAAGGCAGCGGTGCTAACCACTACCCTAGGGCCCCCGCCCGAGTATGGTTGAACACTACCCACTGGGCAACAACGTCGTGTGCCCAGTGGGGAGTATGGTTGAACACTACCCACTGGGCACACGACGTTGTTGCGACGTCGAATCAACGTCAATGATTCAATGATTCAACGTCGTGTGTGCAGTGAGTATAAACATGTTTTTCAAGTATTGCATTTTGATGTTTTATTGTGTTGACATTTTTAAACACAAAAACTATTAAAACACTAAATTCTACAGTTTTTATCCATCTCACCCTTGAACAACTTTTGAATCGCAGATGACTCTGATGAATGAGCGCGCAGCGCGTAGCCCTGTGCGAAATTTACGTCGATAGACTGGTCTCAACCTATAACTCGACGAGGCCGTCATTGTCGTGATTGCCTAGGCACATTGAGAGGGGAGAAACAAAGACATTTCTCTGAAAACCGCGCACATGATCAGCGGGGCTCGAACCCGAGACACATGCATGACTGACAGATGCCAGTCATTTATTATCTGTGATATGGATTGCGCACGGAAGGAATACGTAACTTTGTAGTCAATACTATCAATTGGAATCCTAGTAAAACAGTGGTAAAGCGCACTTGTGAAAAAAGTGAACCTATTTCCGAGATGTTTTCGCCGGCGAAATATTCACGCCACGTCTGACATCGATAACGAAAGAATAAAAAACTCAGCTGGAGACCCAAAGCTAACCTTTCTAAATTTACTCGGACGTCTTTTGTTCGCGAAAATATAGGTAGACATCTTATTCTGGGCGAGATGACATTCTGGCACATCGGATAACGTTACATCTTATACTTATTCTTTTTTCTGTGTCATATTTACTGCGTCCTTTATTAAGATCAGACATACACATGTTTTCTTATGAACCCTTTAAGCGCTACGTTATCGTATGTAAATTTTCACCCACTTGAAGTTGTGTGTCGCTACCGCGATCCACAACTTCAAGCGGGTGAAAATTATACATATTTTTCAAATTTGAAGTCAAATATTTTCAAATCTTTATGTTTAAACACTCATTTTATTCCTCATAGGTGATGTGGTTGGCTAATAAACGGATTAAAAACGATTTAAGTCGTGTTTACCGCTTAACCCTTACAGTGCGAGGATCGACTTTAGTCGTCAGAGTATCTGACGTCTACAATACTGCAAGAGGAACAATATTTTTAATGGTCGTAGACCCGTAACATAGGTATTCAAAATAATCGGGAAGAGCTAACTAAGACATTTATGATGATTTCAAATTGACAAAAACCCTTCGATCTCCATGGTTTTTACAAAATTATTTCAGCACTTCAGGGGTTAAAGATTAGCCCCTCATCACATTTATACATCACACGGACTTATTCGAATAAAAAGTGATCGAATTAAAGTGGCATACTCCCTCCCAATGAGGGCAATACTCCCTCACAATGAGGACAATGCTCCCTCACAATGGGGACAATACTCCCTCACAATGAGGACAATACTCCCTCACAATGAGGACAATAATCCCTCACAATGAGGACAATACTCCCTCACAATAAGGACAATACTCCCTCAAAATGAGGACAATACTCCCTCACAGTGAGGACATTACTCCCTCACAATGAGGACAATACTCCCTCACAATGAGGACAATACTCCCCCATAATGAGGACAATACTCCCTCACAATGAGGACACTACTCCATCAAAATGAGGACAATACTCCCTCACAATGAAGACAATATTCCCTCACAATGAGGACAATACTCCCTCACAATGAGGACAATAATCCCTCACAATGAGGACAATACTCCCTCACAATGAGGACAATACTCTCTCATAATGAGGAAAATACTCCCTCATAATAAGAACAATACTCCCTCACAATGAGGACAATACTCCCTCACAATGAGGACAATACTCCCTCACAATGAGGACAATACTCCCTCCCTCACAATGAGGACAATGCATCCTCACAATGAGGACAATACTCCCTCAAAAGGAAGACAATACTCCCTCACAGTGAGGACATTACTCCCTCACAATGAGGACAATACTCCCTCACAATGAGGGCAATACTCTCCCATAATGAGGACAATATTCCCTCACAATGAGGACAATACTCCCTCAAAATGAGGACAATGCTCCCTCACAATGAAGATAATACTTCCTCACAATGAAGACAATACTCCCTCACAATGAAGACTCGCGTATTTTATCAAATCAGCTCCAATATTTATCTCGATGTGTGGAAGTACAGTAGTAATGGGTGGTAATACTTTTTAGCACTTTCGGTTCACCTTCAAGCAAGACAATTTTTAGTGAGAAATAAACACAAATATCCAGCTTGACACATATTTCCATTCAATCTGTGCGTATGTAATTTTTACCCACTTCAAGTTGGGGGTCGTGGTAGCGACACGCAACTTCGAGTGGGTGAAAATATCACTTTTATTATTCAGCCTTCTTTGTGGCTTGAGTGAAAAATCCAAAGGCTACAATCGTCTCAGATTCTGTGACAAAAGGATAGCGATGTGGAGGTGTTGAATCCGTGATGGTTCAGTCGGTCAAGAAAGACGGAATGTCTGGATCAGTTTTTCTTAGAGTCCAGCCGTCGTGACCCAGTAGAGGACGGATCCAGGGCGAGAAATGTTTTTTATCCGGGTGGCATTGTGGTGTGGATTTCCACAGTCAGTCTTGTTTATCAACATTACCTACAGTAAAATGGTAAATGGTGCAACAAGCGATCGCTATATAATATGTTTTAGAGCATTGGCCCATCCCACTGAGAATCTTAAAATTATCCTAAAATTATCTTAACTTTATCTTATTTCCATAAGAAAAGTTAAGATAAATCTGCACTTTTCTAAAGAACAAAAAAATAAAATAATCTTAATTTTAAGATTCTTAGTGGGATGGGCACCTCTCCCCCCCCCCCCCCCTATATTAGGGATTAAAAATCTAAAATGGTACGCATGACTCTTTAAGCGCAAAGAAATAAAACATTCTTCCTTCTGTCGCGATATTGCCATGATTGTGCAGAAAGCGACGTAAATCAATAGTCACTCACTATCACAGTTTCTGTCGGGGGTTTACTGTATCTCTCGCCGCGGGAGTTGTTATTATCACAGTTTATCTCGGGGGTTTACCGTTTCTCTCGCTGTATTATCACAGTCGGTCAGGGTTCAAAATCTGAGAAGGAAATCTTGCCAATTATATACACACACAAGTTTATCAGAGAGCCGCCTCCATCAGTCTGCCTTTGGCAGGTTTCACCCAATTTACTGGGTGTTTCCAGAAACGGCTAGGTTTACAAGATGGATACAACCTGTATTTATATACAAAGCTACCTGGACGTTGGCGCAGCGTTGGCCCAACGTCACAGAAGCTGTACAACGCTACAGCAACGTTTTGCCAAATTATCACATTTGGTTTTCAAAGCGAAAAAATGTGTTTTCGCAGTGTCTTTTTCAATCACGACAACTAGCAAGGGAAAGTCGCTCGATCCTATATTGTTCAAATATGAGTGCCAGCGTTCAGTTAAGTTGGGGATTGTCTATCGTATAGAGACCTTGGTTAAATTGTC
Organism: Flabesymbios commensalis; assembly: GCA_964017125.1. Classification (NCBI taxonomy): domain Eukaryota; kingdom Metazoa; phylum Annelida; class Polychaeta; order Terebellida; family Flabelligeridae; genus Flabesymbios; species Flabesymbios commensalis. Next base: position 42,762,339 of record OZ024918.1, read on the forward strand.
ACATGTGTTTTTCAAACCGAAAAAAAATTGTTTTTGTAACACATTTTTATCCCGGCAACGGAAACGAGAGAAGCGTTCCGTGATGGTCAAAATGATTTGAATCAGGAATATGACTCACAGTTGTACTGGGAGTCATATTCCTGATTCTACTCATCTGCAGGGAGTGATATTCCTGACTCAACTCATTTTTTAACATTACAGAATGAGTACGGTATTTACTTGCGAGGGTAACGTCTTGATGATGGTAACTATTTTTTCAATCTAACAAAAAGTAGATGCTAGGCTACATAAACTGAATGGTTATTGCAAAAAATCTTTAGAATTGTACGGCAAAATTGTTGAAGGTTATAAAATCTCCAAAACTAATTATCGCTTGCTACACCATAAGGATCATCAGGCATGCAATTTAAATCTTAAACATCAAAGCGCTGAAATATTTTCGTACAAACCATCGAAACCAAAGATTATTTTAAATTTGAAATCATCATAAATGTCTTAGTCAGCTCTTTCCGATTCATTTGAATGCCTATGTTATGTGTCTACGGCTATTAGAAAAAATTTAATTGAGGGGATCGACTTCAGACGTCAGAATACAGACGTCAGATTCTGTCGACTAAAGTCGACCCTCGCACTGTAAGGGTTGAATATCCTACTTTTCAGATTACCACAACTGAAGTATAATACTTAGGACTTTATGTACTTGGTTGAGTTGATGTGTTGGCAGTTAACAGTACGCAGGATATTTAAATTTTAAATACCCTGCTGACTCATCGAGCGTAAACAATAAACAAAATGAGGGAACAGTTTGTGATAAATAGATGTCAATCATTTCTCCATTGTCTCTGTTGGTGGTGATATGTCAGCATGCACCCTTTCCTTCTATGAGCTTGAAAATAAAAATGCGAGTGAAATAGGTGATGTCAAATGTGGTATTCATACAAATTATTCGTTGATATTCAATGATATACTACATATGCAAAATGATACTTTTGGAATTAACATTTTAATGCGGGGACCGACTTTAGGTGTCTGAATCTGACGTTTATAGACGTAAGATTCTGACGCCTAAAGTTGATTGCAGCACTAGCATAAGGAATTTAAAATTAAAAATGGCCGTATGCCAATAACATAGGTATTCAAATGAAGCGGAAAGGGCTAACTAAAAGACATGTATGATGATTTTAAATTGAAAATAATCCTTTTGCATCCGTGGTTTATATATTTGTTCATAGGCCTGGAGTGTGCAGTGCTGTCTATGGTTCTGTTCACTATAAAGAACACTTAAAGTCATTCGATAAGTAGGGCATATCCTCGATTCCGTGCTTCCTTCTGTCGAGATAGCGATGTAAAACAAGATTATTCACGGTTTATATAAATATTTCAGGGTTGTAAGAGTAAAAGGGACGTATCTGCCTCTTTGCAAAGTTGTAGATAGTTTTTTTTAATCCCAAGTAGCGATATGTGATTATAAAGATTACAATGAACAGATGTCAACCACAAGTTCACTATATCGTTATACTCGTAGTATAGGGTATTGTGGCTATGCAGCCTATATTGTTCGGATCGCATGATCAATATCAAACTTGAACTTTAAACTGAGTCGTTCAAGATAGATGGCATTATAGTACCCCACTCTTGCAACCCCGTACTCTGTGCTAATACTATTTTTCAATGTATGCATCGAATTATAACTTTTATTGTATCAAAGTCGGGCATAGAGGAGAAAATAACTACTGAGCTATGTGGAGGAGATGCATATCGTCCACTTGGATATGAAAAGGTGTATCTGCGACTTTATAAAGTGGCAGATACACCCTTCCATATCCAAGGGGTCGATTGCCGTTCACTTACGTACTTAGCTATTGCTAACTATGGATGGGAACCGTTTCACGAAGCAGCCCCTTCGTTTTGGTAGCGACTATTTTAAATCCACTGCGTATACGGCCATATAAAACAGATCATAACATTTTTCGACTTATGATTCTACTCACACTCATTATGCAAATGTGCCGCTTTACAGAAAAGTTATCACGCCTCTCTTAATATTTCCTACAAATTTCCACGTTTTACACGGACTTCCTGGCATTGGCACCTACAAGATCACCTGCAAAATCTTCGGAAAATGTAATAACTCAATCCACATTTCACAGGACGAGTACAGCTACAGGTCTCTGTGCCTTACGATGTCATCAGGGTAGCCTGTATTGTCATCATTTTGTAATATTAGGACAAACGCGCATATTTTGAACTGTGTTAGAACATATTGCATAATTTATTGATAAATACGTATTTTCAAGAATACTGTCTATAGTATTCTACACCAGACCAATCAAAGAGTGGTTTAGTCTGTCACATGACGAGATCGACCAATCGTTGCCGTTATTTAGTTGTTATTTAAATTAGGGGGTAGAATACCAGACTTGTGCCGCCTGGCTATATGATATAGCCTCTTTGCTTTAATCACTGCACCAGGGCCTCCGCCCGAAAAGTGTGTGCAACCTTGGGGATACACTCAGCCAGCGACAATATATCAATATTGGGCCAACGTGTCGTATTTGCTGCGTCGTACTTAAACAACATTGAATCAACGTTGTTATTTGGGATCCCCCCTGGCCCTTGATGTCAAAGCTCGTGACATGCTTCTAATTTATCAGCCTCTTTCTGTATTGTATATCATCATATGCCTGTCTGAGTTCTAACCCCATGTGATCCAGTGCCGCGATTTCCGTCATTCTGGTAATTTGACAATAAATCATATGTATATATAGGTTTCCAAAGGTCATATTCATTTTTTATTCAGTGAGTGTGATTTAATAGAAAATGACAAAATCTCCTTGATTAAAGAATTTATATTTTACAGCTCACTTATTTCTTATGTGTAATCCAACTGAGAACGTCATGATATATGTCCATCACCCCCCCCCCCATGCCTAGCTCGTGGTGAGTTGTAAATATCACTGAAATGAATAGAAACGTGTTGCATATGAAACTTATATGAATTGCATCATTATACTGCATTTTTCACTAATTTAAGTTGAACATAAGTGCTTTCTGCATAAATTCATGTAGTGCCAGATTCCACGTATGCGCAGTACTGTGCACCCCTGTATTTGAATGTTTTGGAGCGGCGTAATTCAGAGAAGGAGAGTGAGATACATAGACAGTCAGCTCGACAAAGTTCCAGATCATATTTCGTGTTGTTCGCCGAGGACTTGGTTTACGATGTGTCGGCTTTCACGTCACAATGGAAATGAAACCTGTACCGTGGAACCTTGAACGACAATTTCACGGGTTTTGAGTACGGACAGAGAGATACGGAGATGAGCGACGCGATAGCGAGGCAGCCCTATGAAAAACAAGATACAAATGATGGCCAGGAAACACGACATCCACCCAATGTTTGTTTAATGTTGGGCCAGCGTCGCAGCGTTAGACTCGAATAACGACAGACACTGTCCCAATGTTGGGGCGATGTTGGGCGAGCGTCGTAGACAGTGGACCAACACTGATCCAGCATTGATGTCGTAGTCAGAGTATAACCGGTTACATTACATTTGCGATTGACCGAGCCTTGCTGGACCAGCGTCGCAGATGGTGTGCTAACATTGATTCAACATTGGACCAACATCTCCTTTCTGCTGGGTATTCTTCTTTTATATTTGCAATTCAAAGATAAACAGCTGCTGACTTGAAAAGTAAGCAGTTGTTTACGTTTGCAGTATCCACTGGTAACAGTACCAAGAACTGATATAACGTTCTTGCATGTACATAGAACCATTGTGACCCAAGAGACATGTCTTGAGAGTTGCTACACTCAATAATTGTACTTAAACAATGCCGTGGCACAGATTAGTGCGATACTCACCGGTTCTCATCAATTTATTTTAGCCCTGGCAGGAGGGTGGGGGGGGGGGATATACTTTTGAGAGAAGACGCCTTGAGCTCTCAAGTGCGAATAAATCTTGAATGACCATGACTTTGTAGTGCAATACGACGAGTGCATGTGTGCCGTTTATTTTCGAGCCTGCTGGCCATCTAGTTTTATTTTCATTTACTTAGAGACACAATATACATGATACATAGCATACTATTTTTTTTTACAACGGGGTAGTTAAAAGGGTATATTTCTAAACACAAGACTACATGTCGATAAAGTGTTTATTCCCACATTTTGCCATAAACAAACATTATAAGCCGGTAATGTTCACACATGTTAAAATGACAACGGAAATCAGGACACAATTTGCACTTTTACTGAGCAAAGATTCACATTCAGTGAACGTTTGTACGTTGCGGCATTGTAAAGTGTTGTGGACCAGCTTTGAATCAAGTCGGCGTTATTCATTGTCTGGGATGACATTTAGAAGATGGATCGCTGCAGACTTCTGTTTGAAAAGAGCTGTGATTATAGTTCCAGGAAATGAGAGAGTTGGCACTTGCTGGCATTAATGACAAATCGTCTAGACTGAGCAAAGCTGTCATCTCTGTTACTCAAATGAGTGGAAGAAGTGACACTTTAGGCCCGAGGGGATAAATGCTGGTGAAATATTTGTGAAAAGTTAAACCAACGCATCTTTCCCCGCAAGATCCACTACTCCCGTCGTCGCAGACGGTGTGCGACGTCGTGAGTAGCGGGACTTGCGGGGGAAGATGAACCAGCGTTGCGTTATCATTATCCCGATACACGCAGCTGTGTCCCTCCTGTTGAGTAAACAACACAAGCATTTACGTTTACGTGTAATTGTTGAACTGTGGCATTGGAATAAACATTACATGGTTTACTACTGTAACGATAATGGACCTGTGATACTAGTAATAATATCCGGACCAGAACCCATATTCTCGTATACATCTCGACTAATCAGAAGCCTAGGAGATATCGTAACTTGTACTAGAATACGGGCCCAGGTCTGAAGACTTATCAGCCAACTTAACATTCACCGACTGGTCACTGGGCATGCTAGTTCGTGTGCTATTTCAACTCCCTATACCATTTCGGCCACATGAAATTTATCATACACATTGTCATCTCTGTTCTACCAGGTACTCATTTTTGAGGATAGAATGGCTTGCCCAATGTCATAACATTGAGAATATTTCGCAATATTTAGAGAGAGGAGAAACATGATATTTCTCTGGAAACCTGCACCAAGCGGAGTTTGAACCCTCATGACAGACAGCGGCTATTATAAATACATCTCAAGGTGAAGACAAAGATCCTGATTTTATGCGGTAGCCAAGTATTATCACAAATGAAATCTCAGCTCGTTTTTATTGTAATGCAAACAATATAGGTTCTTTAGAAGGAACCCTTCAGTACTATTACCATGCAACCCCAGGAGAACCCTGCAAGGGTTCTCCTGGGGTTGCATGGTAATAGTACTGAAGGGTTCTCTTTAAAGAACCTATATTGTTTAGAATCTATAGGCTCTGTTATTTAGAAGCATTTATCCCTTTTCTGTTGACATATCAGGACAAAAACTGGATTCGGATATATTATCCTGGTACCTCGATGACCTTTGGATTTATGCATTTATATTAATTTCCCATATAAATTTTCCATGAATCTGAAACAGAGACGGATATGTCGCTAGCATAGGTGTGATAAAAACATCATTGGCTCGTATTCTCGTACAAGTTACGATATATCGTAGGCTTCGGATTGGTCGAGATGGCTCTGGTGGATTCGTGGTTCCCTTGTTATTGTAAAAATAAAACCTTCAAACATACATTTTCTCTGCCCTGGGCGGATATCACAGCTCATGACTTCATACACAAACGCCGCCCATTATAGAATCTGGATTAACATTGCAACAGAATCTTTTCAATGTTTCATTTTTACTGTGTTTGTACATGAACTGAATTAGATTTCTATACTAGATTTTAACACTAAACGACGTGACAGCAGGTAGTGGTAACCACTAACTTGTCATACACGTCTAGGACAATAGGCTTAACGTGAGCGTCCAGAAACCCATCAATATGATTGCACCCATCTTGGTGGTGATTTGTGTCGGCTGAAAGTGCCGTTTGTTTGAAAACAAATCACCCCAGAGATTTGGAGATATGTTCTAACGGAATGGTCTCCTTTGTCTTCGGTGTATCAAGTGGATTATTGATGGAGTATTGATACAGGGTGATTTAAACTATCACAACCTTGATCTAAACTCACCCTATAGGCTACTTTAATCTGTGCTTGCTCATCCGGGAGTAGTACCGCTAAGTACTTCCCCACTATTCCTCTGACGGTGTCAGGTCAAATTAGAGTAAAAAACATTCTAGGTGGTACTAGACCCGATCACAGCGTCTACCAAACATATCAGGGCCTAACTTGATTCTAAATGTGGTTGTCATGTCGTCCCCTGGATATGAAAGGGTGGACCTGCCACCTTACAAAGTGGCAGTTCCAACCCTTTCGTATCCAAAGGGACGATGATTGAATCCAAAGTAATGTGTGTTTTTGCATAAAAAACCCACCTATACATGTACATATCACATACATTTATGACAAATGAGTCAGAAATGATTCACTGTTGTCAATAAAACATCTGTATACTTGTCTGTTGGATCGAAGGCTAGCGACAGTCGCCCAGTGTTGTGTTAACGTGTCTCTACTGAGCGATGACAATGTGCTGTTACAACCTCGACACAACGTCCACTTGGCTATGAAAGGGTGTGTCTGCCACATTACAAAGTGGCAGATACACCCTTTCATATCCAAGGTGACGAAGACATGACGGCCTACATCTGACTCATGGCACACCTGTTTTGTTCCAGTCAGACAATTGTTTATTATTATCAGATTATAATACATGTACACAACCTTTACCGTTTTTCGTCAAAAAAAACAGAATTATATTGAAAAGGAATAAGTCTCATTTTTAGACGAGATTTCTGAGTATAAATTGATCGAATGTAATTTAGTTTGTGATTTATCAGACAAAACTACAACGGCTCAAACATGCTGATTAATGAAAAATGATTAATGAAAAATGATGGCAAAAAAAGTCATGGCATTTTCATTCAGTTGTGAAAACTGCTAGGAATAAGTTTCTGTAAAACCGTAAACATGGCCTTTTATAATGTCATGACAACCTCAAATCTTATATTATCTGATCTGTCAGCACGAACTTGACAACCGTGTGCCGACGTCAGCACAACGCTGTATCCAAGCATTGTGTTCAGTGTGAAAGTAAAAACTAACATATTGAATGGCGTTGAGATTTAAACGGAATATTACTGATGTCCGCGAGCCATTGTTTAAATGTTGTTTTAAGTGTGTGAAACTCATCAAAGCGAACCCGAGACCGAATATGCTCGTGACGACAGCACGCGAACAAGCGCGAAATCCGACGAAAATTCGACGCCAAATTAAACAGTTTTGAAACTTTTCGCGCCTTCCTTCCTTCGCGCTCGCCTTGACGCTGGTAAGTTGTAGCAATAATAAAATAGTGTATTTTATCATTTTCGCGCTCGCGTTGGTGTGTTCTACATTTTATACAATGTCGTCTCAATGTTGGGCCATTGTCCGGAACGCTGGGCCAACATTGACACAACAATGCATCATTGCTGGGATGTGGCTATTTGTGTACCATGCTGGGCCAGCAGTGGCACAGCTCTTATCTGATATAATATCAGTCTGATCATGTGGCCTTTGTACAGTTGTATGATCAAGGAATATAGAAGGACCTTCTATATTCCTTGGTATGACAGCTTAACATTTACATTTAAAGTTGATCTATCACCCCTTATATGGTATGAATAATTATGTCCTTATATGGGGTGATTGGCTATCATGTGACCCTCTCAGAGGGTCACATGATAGCCAATCCCCCATATAAGAAAACACTTGTGCCCCATCTTGTGGCAACTTTGATTTATTTGTCACAAATTTATTCATACTATGTAAGGGGTGATAAATCGCCTTTAAGGTAACTACCGCGACTCACAACTTCAGGTGGCCGAAAATTACTTATACTTGTTTAATTTGAGACCAAACATTTGCAAATCTTGAAGTTTAAAATCACATTTTATTAGCAATAAGTGTGATTTAAACGGCTAATAACACGGATTAAAAACGACTATAGTAGTGTGAGGGTTACGGTCTAGTCTAAGATATTTAGATATTACGATAAAACTGATTTCAGTCATGCATTATGAATCTAGGCTTCTCCAATATTTTGAAAGGGCACGTTAACATTTTGGGTTTTTAGCATATTATATAATTTATTTTTATTTTTTCGAAATATATTTATTATGTTGATGTTTCTTTAGAACATTCTGGAGACAGGTATTTTAATCAAATGGCATATTCTACTTTTGTCATAATTTATGTTGAATTTCTTGGTGTGCCAGAGCAAAGCCTATACATTACGATTACTGTGACTAGAAATTGGGGCCAAGTATTGTCATATAAAAGGTAACTACATGTAGGTCCGGAATCTATAATGCGATATACAAGTGACAATAATACCTATCTAAGCCTAAAATGTGACACCTACACATGAAAATAATATATCCTGATCTTATGCATAATTCATAAGTAATTTCTACCACTAGTATTCACATTCCTCTATGTGAGCATTCATCTCAACAAATTGTAGTTATTTGTTTATATTGCAAGTGTACTCCAACAGGCAGGCATGATTGATTATTATTTGCACATACCATCTGCTCAATTTAACCCAGAAATGTAAATTTTCAGCCACTTGAAGTTGTGTCTCGCTACCGCGATCCACAACTTCAAGTGACTAAAAATTAGTTTAATTTGCAAAATCTAGGTTGAAATGTATATGATTATCACAGATTTGAGACATATTTATTTTTAAAAACCTGGTTATACAAGACAATTAAAACATGAGAAAACAATACTATAGTCAACTGTAGTCGACATCAGTGTGCTAAAGGTTAACTCAAAAGTTTGATGGCTCAGGGCTAGCTTTGGTTTGAATATGTTTCATTATATTTTTGCAGCGGAACGTCGCCTAAATGAAAGATGTACGTATCTGTTGAATAAAAAAATAAATAAAGAAGCAATAAACATTTATAATGGCCTTAGACCCATAACATAGGTCTTCAAATGAAGCGGATAGAGCTAAACTAAGCCATTTATGATGATTTCAAACTGAAAAAACAACGACTTTGGTCTCTTTGTTTATAGAAAAATATTTCAGCGTGATAAGAGGTACGACGTAATGTAGTAATCAAAGGCGATTTTTTTCTATCTGAGAATAAGCATAAATCACTATAGCTTAGAGTACTGGGTTCGCGGAAATATGAGTACTCACATAATTACTCACGATGTTGACAAGATCAGATCGTAAACCCTTTCATAGCTGGAAGATTGTTCATGCGTAGGCCTACACACTTCACATTATGTTGGCGATAACTGGTTAAAATGTTTGATGTATTATATACGACATAATAAGTTTTAATTGATGGCGTTTTATCACATCTGTTTATTATATATTTATGTTGTGAAAACCGCAGTGCAAATAAACAGCGCCACTTAAAATGGTATACTTCTTTGGTAAAGAGTAGCCTAGGTTACTTTTTCGTGTATCCGTGTTTTTATCATGGGGTTAGAGTCTAAAACTAGATGCCTATCGTCGCTGGATAAAAAATGTGTGTTTTCAACTCCTTGTAGGACATGTCCATTACAATCTTATGTAAGCCACCTCAAGTGGAACATCGAGAAAAACGACTACTGGTTCACAAAAGGTTAATGCAACCGTGCTGACTGGGTCTCTTCTCTGTAGCAACGATTAATCAAATTGGGCCAGTGCTGGGCCAGCGTCACAGATGCTGTTCCAGCACTGGCCCGATGTTGAGTGAACGTGCAGTGGTAACGCCGCACTCAAGACAAATAGCTGCCGACACGGTCTAACAGTACGTTGTGTTACTTTCCAATTAACCCCCTGGCCTCTAGGGCTTGGCACTGCCTGCTTCACCACATTTTAGAATGTCGTAGACTGCAGTGGACAACAGTGTCTTCACCTGAAACCCAAGACAAATAGATTGAAATCATGTCGCGGATATACATCAGGCTACACTGCCCCTGTAACATCAATTCAATAGAGATTCCTTTATCAGACCAATGACAATAATTAGACACTATTTACCATAGATTTTCAAAAACTTTATATATTTCTGAGAAAGTGGTTTCAGATACACGTCGCCATAAATTTTGTCACCTTTAGTCTTCAAGCATAATCATGATCCTTTTTAATCTTTCTTGATGACACATTTGGAATGAGAAACGTGTTTTCAATCATCAACATTTGAAAATAGACTGTTTTTCGATTTCATAAATCTAAATAATGTTCACTCACCCAAAGTTAATGTAGGGTTTATAGACGGGAATCATGATTATCAATTAACTACATGCCATAATGTTTAATTGTTAAGCTAGACAACAGATTTAGATTGGTAGAGGTCTGAGGACTAGAAATATTCCTTGCAAGAAATCATTGAATTGCCCGAAAGTTTAAAACCGCCACGAATAATGTGAATAACATTATGAAGCGAATCACGGACAATACATTTTTTGCATTGAGTAAGAGTGATCACTTCTAGGGTTTTCTGTGTCGCGCAGCAAATAAAAGCCGAGGGATCTCCACCAAGCGAACAAAAGAACACCCTGACAGAAGATTTCATGGTGCGCAAGCACAGATAAGGACATCGATTGTTAGGGATTCTGTCACCACTACCTGGTGAGTGCAGAAACACCCAGGGTTGGTATTCACAAGGACTGACCCAGATGTTAGGCGTGTGATTGGTCGAGATGGCCATCTCGACCAATCACATGCCCAACATCTGGGTCAGCAGCTTTGACCTCACCCGTGTCTGAATGTAGGGGAGAGTGGAAGAAATAGTGGTGTGAATTTGAAAATTACTGTGTTAGAAAAAAGTGTTAGTGAACAGAGTGTCACCCTTTAAGTGCAGCATTGCATTAAAGGAGTAGTCCACTGTGTGCGAAAAGCGGGACACATCTGTACCCAGAAAGCACCAGGCTGAAAACAGAGATAGAGGCAACTCCATGGGTACAATTAAAACTATGGAAACATACATAGAGTGGTATCTATAGCTTTAACTTTTCTTAGTCATTTTGAAGCTGGTGTTGATTACTCAATTACAGGCTCCGAATGAATTTAACTACCCCTTCAATTCTGAGTTTACGGTTTATGTTTTATTTATAACCCACAGCTACACATTTGACACTCTGCAACGTGGTACCTAGAAAGTGTTAATTTCAAAGTGGGCTATTTCTCGGCTGGACCTTGCTGACGTGGAGGGTTATAGCGTATATAGTCAAGTCAAATGAAGTCAAAGCAAGTACAGTTCATTTGGAGGCGAAATCCAACAACAAATAATTATTCACGGGTTTTTTAGTACACATACATCATGTACATGTATACCCAGCGCGCTTACTCTGTCAATTACACCTGTTGTGTACTGATAAATAGACTTTGACCTTAAATAATTTAAGAGCGGGGGTAACTGGTTACCATGCCTACGCTGGGGTGAATTGGGTACTACGCGCGGGGTCGGCTTGATAAGTTGTATGTCAAAAGTCACTGTCAATGAAACTCGCCCCAGCAACCACAAAAGCAACACCAATCCAACGATCCAACATTGAGCCAGCATTGGTGCGATGCCGTGTTCTTGTTGCACTGTGTCCGGCCTATGCTGCCGTGCAAAGACAAATAGCTGTAACTGCTTACTTAAAAAGTAAGCAGCTACTGCTGTTTGTTTTTGCTTTATGATAATGGCGGTTGTCAACCCTGATTATAAACCCGTGGTCACCCGGGAAACGTGATATATAAACACGAATTACCCCTTTAACCGCCAAATTATTCAATTGGAATTTTCACCCACTTGAAGTTGTGTCTCGCTGACGCGATCCACAGCTTCAAGTGAGTGAAAATTATTCTTATTTGACAAAATGAAGGTCAACTCTTTTCAAATCTTGCTGGTTGATGTCACATTTTATCTTTAAAAAATCTAAAATGTGGTACTTAATGTGCTAATAAAAAATGAAAACCCGAATATATGCGGCACCGGCGGTTAAAGGGTTAGCTCAATGCTGGGTTAATATGGGACCAGTGCGCAGACGGTTACACAACAATAAGCCAGCATTCGTTCAATTGATCCGTGTATTGGTCAGTGATACATGATATAAGTTGACCTTCGATGGTGATCATTTATTCAAATTATCATCGAGTGCTTCATTTATACAAAGTAAAATAACTGCTTTAAAAAGTATATATTAGTAATTCAGACTAGGCTATTGAATGAAATGCACCAGATTCTGAAAACTAAGAATCTTGCATTCAGCTTCCAAATTAACCATTTTCAGCGCGCGGACCGACTTTATACGCCAGAATGTGAGCTCTATAAAGTCGATGCCACGCTGAAACAGTAAGATTGTATATTTTTTAATGGCCGTAGACCCATAATATAGACATTCAAATGAAACGAAAGACTTAACTAAGACATTTATGGTGATTTCAAATTGAAATCCATGGTTTATAAAACATATTTCAGTTCTTGAAGTGTTTAGATGTTTCTTATTGAGTAAGCAATGTCACTTTCAAGTAATTAAGCACGATAAAGAGCTATGCAACACTTAATAGTTAAAAACTATCACCAGATAAATAGTTCACAGCCAACACCTGGAATGCTCATTGTTCATACCGATGTCAACATGATAATCTTTCCAGGGCTCGTTCTCTTTTCTTATTTACTCAGTTTGTGATTAATTATGGTTGAGCAGACCTCCACATAGCATAGTACTCGTAATCTATGTAATAAAGGCCTGGAGCTTAGTAGCCGAGTAATGTAATCACACCTCTAGACATACTTCAAATCCAAGAATGTCCCCTCCAGCGTGATGTTATTTGCGGGGCAAATAAACGTACTAACTACTTGATACATTAGGTTGCATGGACTTGATAAATCGACTAACAATTTAAGCAACCTACCCAACTGTGACTAGGCAGCTGGTCAATCAGCCACTGATCGAGATGATCAACCAATACTAATCAGTTAGCTGATCACAAAGACAATAAACCAAATAATTAACCAAAATACCACTAAAAATGCACCCAAGCAATTAAATAATTTTACAAAGCTCCTGGCAAACCTACCGACCATGAACTAATGTGTGCCATCCATCCATCCATCCATCCATCCATCCATCCATCCATCCATCCATCCATCCATCCATCCATCCATCCATCCATCCATCCATCCATCCATCCATCCATCCATCCATCTATCCATCCATCCATTCATCCATCCATCCATCCGTCCATCCATCCATCTATCCATCCATCCATCCATCCATCCATCCATCCATCCATCCATCCATCCATCCATCCATCCATCCATCCATCTATCCATCCATCCATCCATCCATCCATCCATCCTTCCAAAAAGTTATTTTATTTTGACATCATCATAAATGCCCTAGTTATCTCTATCAGCTTCATTTGAATACCTATATTTTATGGGTCTACGGCCATTAACATTTTATTTCTCTCAGTGCGGGGACCGTCTTCAGACGTCAAGATCTGAAAGGGCTAATCAATTATTTTTTGCGACCATTTTAATTTAAGTCTTCTAGTGTTAATTATCCACACAAGGTCGTGAGTTTTCAATGTGACATGATGTATACTCTCGTTTATTGTGGGTCACTAGTTGACTTATTGTGTTGTATTTTTTGCAGCAGGCCCCGGTAGACATAAACATATACAGTCATATTATAACGCAAGACGTTATATTGGCGTTGGGCCAATGTCTCTCGTAGTTGGCTCAAAGTAAATGTGATGTATTTTTTCGGGCTCGCCGTGACAAAAGGACATCAAAAATCAGCTCAATTCAATTTAATCGAAATCAAAATATCAATGTGAAGCTATCAAAATGTCATTTATAGTCATTTTTTTGTGATTATAAGGTGATAAGCTGCCATTTACCACTCACCGTCTGGTGACATTTTTTTGGTCTGGTAGAAAGTCTCACGTTGACAGGCCCTACTGTCCAGTGAAATGTTGAGCTTATTATTATTATATCGTACGGTACCTTCCCAGCAAACACGACACGTTAAACCAATGCTGATTTAATGTTGGCCCACCGTCTGCGACGTCGGCCCAAAATTAAATCCGCATTGGTTTAACGTATCGTGTTAGCTGGGTATGCAGACATTGGCTTATTACATTATTCAAGTCTGTTTAAAATCATTGCGAAACACGCAACGAGCACTTGATTTATAAAATCGCATGCAATGCATACCACGTACGCGCGTACGCATACACGCACATCAAGTATTTTATTGTATCACTTTTTCATGTAATTGGCATCATGGGCTTTCGTTTTGTGCCTCCATTATCTGTGTATAGCGTATCTTTCCATCTAGGGCGGTTCTTTTAGGGGTGTTCATCCCTAGATTCTGAGCGATTCCATATTATTTCCGGTCACTTGAAGTTGTGTCTCGCTACCGCGATCCACAGCTTCAAGTGACCCTAAATTACTCGGATTTGTTAAATATGGTGGTCATCAGTGTAGTAAAATATGGTGAACATCGGTGTATTACTTATTTCGTTATTTGCGCTATTTAAAAGCATACGCAAAAGCTTTGAATATCAAGTTATGTTGAAAAATAAATATAGTTATGAATAATAAATATTGTTATATGTGTATTAACCCTTAGACCACTGAGCTAAGAAATTTAAATTTTCAGCCACTTGAAGTTGTGTCTCGCTACCGCGATCCACAACTTCAAGTGACTGAAAATTTGTGTTATTTGAGAAATTTAAGTCCCAACATATATCAGTGTTTTGAGATTAAAAGCGTATTTTATTTTTAACAACTGGTTATACAGGTTCTAGTAAAAACACAGAATGTCTACTGTAGTCGACATCAGTGTTCTAAGGGTTAATAATAATTTGATTTACTTGACGGGATGCAGCTAGTAAACGATCAGGATGTCGTCTGAGGATCTATGTTTTCTAGGTGTTCTTTATTTCCTGGTATCAGAAGAGGTCCCTCATCTAAGCCGATCAAGCTTTATTTATCCTTTCTACGCTAGTTATTCTGGATATCCAACACTTTATAATCCACATGGACATCAGTTTATTTATGCTTGTCTGACCTAGATTTTATGCCTGTGACTGGTCGAAATATATCATTTTACGTTAATCAAGATATTCTAAATGGTGAATGCATGTGACAAGGAGGTGCTTCGAGGGTTGCTGAATGATAGCTGGTCAAATCAAGGTCAAAACCGCTAATTCACCATGTCGCTCTTCTTAGTATTGACATAAATAAAGTAATACACCCTATAGATTTCTGGTATGGGTCAGGCAAGAGGTGCGCTCACTAAAATGATGTTGTTTACGGTATGGTTCGCGTGACTGAGTGTCACACTGGTGTGGCGTTAAGTGACTTTCATGCGATTTAAGGCGCCGCTGAACAAAGCTATTAATACAAATACCCGACTTGCGCTTTCTGCTGTGGCCTTAGGCCCAAACCCATTAGACATTCCATCCCGTGTGTAATATGGCCGCGAAACTTGTTAGAAATTGTTTGAAAAATTAGAGTGGAATAATTATTTTTCACCGGGAGACACATCCTCCCCTGCTGTCAAATATAAATTAAAAGTAATACAAAATAAAAGCATTTTTAGGTAATATAATAATTGTGTGCGCCAAATTGTCTTTTGTGGCCTATCCCTCACTTGAGCTGTGAATAATGTCATTTTAACCCTTATCCTGCTAATTTAATTAATTTAAATTTTCACCCACTTCAAGTTGTGTCTCGCTACCGCGACCCACAACTTGAAGTTGGTGAAAATTACTCATATTTGATTAATTTGAGACGAAACATTTGCAAATGTTGATGTTTAAACGCTCATTTCAGTCCCAATATACAATGTAGGCTATTTGATTAGGTTATAAAATTTATTAAAAACGACTTTAGTCGTGATCAGCAGGCAATGGGTTAATCCTTACAGCGCGAGGATAGACTTTAGTCGTCAGAATCTGACGTCTGTAGACGTCAGATTCTGACGACTAAAGTCGATCCCCGCACTGTAAGAGTAAAAATATTTCTAATGGCCGTAGACCCATAACATAGGTATTCAAATGAATCAGAAAGAGCTAAGTAAGACAGCTATAATGATTTCAAAATGAAAAAACCCATTTGGTTGCGATGTTTTTTTTACAAATTTATTCAGCGCCTCAGGGGTTAGAATGAATACAAATGTGGTGATTTTATAAAATACCAAAGTATAACATCTCAAATTAAAGCTCAGAACCTCCTGATTATGATAAGTTGTACCGTGTGTACCTCCGCCAAAGGAGGTTATGTGTTTGGACGTGTTGGTTTGTTCGTATGTCTGTTTTTCAGCCTGTCCGTAAGCAGGATTACTTGCAAAATAATGTACCGAGTTGGATGAGGTTTTTACCAGAGGTGTGTCCCAGGCCAAGGATTAGCCGTTATATTTTGGGGAGGATCTTGATCATGATCCGGATCTTTGAAATATGACGCGGGGGATGAAAGGGTTAACCCTTACAGCGCGGGCACCAACTTTAGACGTCTGAATCTGACGTCTGTAGACGTCAGATTCTGACGTCTAAAGTCGAACCCCGCGCTGTAAGTGTGACAATATTTCTAATAGCCGTAGACCCATAAGATAGGTATTCAAATGAATAAGAAACAGCTAGCTAGGACATTTATGAAGATTTCCAATTGAAAAAAACAACTTTCGTCTCCATGGTTTATGCAAAAGAATTCAGCGTTGTAGGCCTATAGGTTAAAGTAACGTAAGTGACACTTTGTGAAGTGGATCACCAGAAGACAGAAATAGCCCTGCAGACCTCCAGTACCGGTGGGGGGGGGGGGGGGAGAGGGGTTTGTGGCGCCTGTGATACTTTGCATCGATTTCGCCGGTTGTCGGACAAATGCGTGGAGCACTTGCCTCAAATAACGATCATCGCAAATGCGTGGTTCGCGCGTGGTAATCAATTGACGAAAAAAGCGGCCACTCCTCGTCAATAATAAATAATTATCGATCTTGATTTTTACCGTCTCTGGATCGGGTCGCCCTCCACCCCCCACCCCCTTCCCATACCCCGAGGCTGTGCCAGAAACCGCGCAACATTCGTTAGCTGATGAAGCAAACTTTACCAACCACACGACGCATTGGGCCAATGCTGGGGTAATGCTGGGCCATCGTCTGCGGCGCTACCCCAACATTGGTTGTCATGCTTGCTGGTGTTGACGCTTGGTTCTGACGCCTGGGGTCCTCTTTGCAGAGGGGATTTTACCCATTGGATTGGAGATCTGTGTACATTTCCATCCTAATAAAAATGAAATGAATCGGGCTTTAGGCCACCTTTGTGCACATATAGGCTAAACTGGGCCAGGAGAACCTCCTGAGGATGGTGAGATGATTGAGATGACACTGTCCTCCAGACACAGGATTCGAAATTCGAGCCCTGGCGGTCTGAGGCCGAGCACGCTACCTCTCGGTCACGGAGGCTCCCCACAATACTATCTTTCACACGTGGATGGGGAAGAAACAATTGTTTCTTTCAAACCGCCGAGACCGGGAACCGAACCCCGGACTCTGGCGTGAAAGGCAGCGGTGCTAACCACTACCCTAGGGCCCCCGCCCTCCATCCTAATAGGATTGCTGACCGTAGACAGACGTACAGATATTATTGTAAAATGGATGGACGTTGTTTCTTGCCAGCTTTGTGTCTCTATACTGGTCAAACTAATACTGATCACCTTCTCTGGGATATTGCACAGCTGAATTAATGACACACAAGCATGCCTAGATTACCCGATCCAATAAGGACATAATACGGTGATTACAAAAAGAAACGTTTCGCAAGAATCGATATAATATTAATATATTATATACCGTATTTAACCGCACAATATTGTATTAACTATTTTATTCGACCCGAAGTTGATTTAGATTGTGTTCATTGTGATGTAAGTAGGAGGTAGGTTGAGAATACAAATAAATGATACATGTACAAGTATGGATACCTTCAAAGACATTTTCACACCAAATTTTGTCATTTTACATGTGCATAATCAACTGCAGATGGTTAATAGCAAATAGCACGTGCGTTTTTAAACATATATCCGTCCGTTCTTTTCATTAGGCCTAATCATCCTTGCGAAACGTCAATTTTACGAATGAAGAAGCTGGTTTAAGGCTGAGCCAGCGTCGCAGACGGTGGTCCAACATTAACCCAGCATTGGGTCAACGTCTCGTATTTCCTGGTGACAA
>OZ024918.1:42783145-42813145 GCA_964017125.1 Flabesymbios commensalis
AAGTATGTGATTACATTAAATGGAACATCAAATGGTGTCTGCCTCTAAATTACGCACAGCAAATTATGTTTCATGTTTCGACTTTAGGACTCAGCGGAAGCTGACGTTTTTAGACGTTAGATTCTGACAATGCTAATACGTCGGTTCACGCACTGAAAAAAACTAAATATTTATAATGGCTGTAGACCCATAACATAGGTACTCAAATGAAGCGGAAAGAACGAACTGAGACATTTATGATGATTTCAAATTAAAGCAACCCTTTGAAATCTAAGTTTTATACAAGAAAAATTTAACGTTGCAAAGGTTAAATTTGAAACATAATTATATTAAATTGTGCAACTAAAATTACACAAATCCCAGCAATTTTCTTTCTTTTTAAAGTTGTGGATCAGATAGCGAGGTACAACTTCAAATGACTCCATACTCTACCTAATTTACATTTCATTATATATTTTATTTTTAAGTATACCCAACTGTATTATTTGCACAGCTAGCTTTAAATAGTGGATTTTCTTGAATAACTTGGCCCTATCACCGCTACTCATAGCAGTCGTTTTCAATACTTTCTGTTATCCCATCAAGTAAATTTTATAGTAAAATGTCAATTCTCCGAAATGGCGTTATATTTCTCCAATGAAAGAAAAGTATCCACTTGAAGCTGAAAATGATTAAGCATAGCTAGGTGTGGAATTGAAACAAAGCAGCAATGTAATAATATGTATTGCACATGAGAAGGTTACGTTATGATTTTAGAAATATATCGTAAAACACTACCTAATGATAAAACGGGTATCTATAAGAGAGATAAATGTCTCTTTCGCCTAGAATCATAAAATGTTGGCATGAAAACTACATTCTAGATATAGAAAGATTAATTGTAAGAGGGAGTGCAAATATACAACTATAAAAAAAGAACTTCCAATCCATTGTCACCATTAGTATTCCACCTGACATAGGTGGGTCAGTCATAGTGCATGCTGTTTGTTGGTGGGAGCACGTCTGAGTGAAGGAAGGGGTGGGTTGTGTGCTGGGGCCTTGGTTGTGTTAAGGAATGTTCCGTCTGACTTGTGCCGTGTTTTAGGTAGTCCCAGAAAAATATGAAGCTTCACATGAGATCCTAACATTGCATAACTAAATTCTAAAGAGAGAAGGGTTACTTTTAACCATTACAGCGCGGGGATCGTCTTTGTACGTCAGACACTGACGTTTGTAGGCGTCAGGTTCTGACGTCTAAAGACAATTCCCATATTGAAAGAATTACAATATTTATAATGGTCGTGGACCCATAACATAGACCTCAAATGTAGCGGAAAGATCTAACTAAGACATTTATGATGATTTTAAATTGAAAGTTGGTGGCCATGATTTATACAAAATTAATTCAGCGGTGTAAGAGTTAGCCCTTTAACCGTCAAATTATTCAATTTGAATTTTCATCCACTTGAAGTTGCGTCTCGCTGACGCGATCCACAACTGAAAGTGAGTGAAAATTATTCAGATTTGCCAAAATGGAAGTCAACTCCTATCAAATCTTGCTGGTTGATGTCACATTTTATCTTTAACATTATTTAAAATGTGGTACTTAATGTACTAATAAAAAATTAAAAGCCGAATATATGCGGCATCGGCGGTTAAAAGGTTAAAAGAGAGAAATGTCAGTTTCACATGGAATGTACACAGGTGATGACGGTGAACGTGAAACCTGACTACTATACTCAGCAAACATGACACGCTGATCCAATGTTGTTTTAATCCTGGCCCAGCGTCGAAGACGATGGTCCTTCATTGTGGCAACGTATCTTGTTTGCTGTAGCTGTGCCTTGATCGTAAGCCCAAAGCACACTTTATGTAACTGTGGTAAACCTCGTCACGTACATAGTAGGCCACTATGTTTAATTTCTCTGTTTTAGATCAGAAAAAATCCAAAATCTAATGAGGGAGGGCGGTAAAAAAAACTTTTAAGAAAAAAAAAACATTTAACCTATTTTTGGAAAAGTTAATGAGGGCGACGAAATAAAGAAAAACGTTTGATCTATTTGACAAAAAGTTAATGAGGGCGACGAAAAAAACAAGCAAAAAAAAACATAGCTGGAAAAATGATTTTTATCTCTTGGGCAGACAAAAAACACATGTTTTTTTTGGTAGTGCGCTGCCTAAATCTAATGCGCGCGCTCATCTAAAACAGAGAAAAAAACCTAGTGGCCAAACATTATCACAGCATACTATTGAAAAGCTATTGAAAAGTGAAACAAAAAGGATATGGATAAAACATTTAGAAAAACTTGATGTTACTGTTTAATGTTGATAGAAAACTAAGTTTACAGTATGTATTATAACAAAAAATTGCAATATATTTTTTTTTGTGCGAAGACGAACGACTGTGAATGCTTACTTTTCAAGTTACTGTCGTTTGCTTTTAAAGGGCAGTATTTCCACGGTTCCAGGGCATGATATAGGGCAGCAAAACAACAGTGGAGAAACCGTGACGGGGGAAACAACGATATATTAACTGTCACCGGAATAAAAATACAGCTGGTCACGTATAACCCTTTAACCGCCGGTGCCGCATATATTCGGGTTTTTATTAGCACATTAAGTACCACCTTTTAAACATGTTAAAGATAAAATGTGACATCAATCAGCAAGATTTGAAAAGAGTTGGCCTTCATTTTGTCAAATCTGAATAATTTTCACTCACTTGAAGTTGTGGATCGCGTCAGCGAGACACAACTTCGAGTGAGTGAAAATTCAGATTGAATAATTTGGCGGTTAAAGGGTTAATACTAAACTGGTCATACATGTACCTGACTGATTTAAATCCCACACACGGCTGCATATCACATTGCCTGTCTGGTGGGTGCCTTTAATTTACATATTTCACCTTTTAATACTCAGCAGGTGGATCAAAAGGGGTAACACAAGGCTGTATTCTGTCACTCAACATATTTATACAATAAAGGCTTAAGTATATGGAGGAGTTTGTGTCAATGTTAAAACACTCTGAAACCAACACCACTTCAGTTTAAATGTAGTTTTATTTAAAACGATTTATTATCTCCACCCGTACTTAAAACCACAAAATACGCAGGTTTTAAGAACAGGTTTAGCCTGCGTATTTTGTGGTATAAAATATTTTATGTTTTATAGTTTTAAGAAAAACGATTTCAAAGTTTAAGTTCAATATTTTTTTTTCCTTTAAGAGCTTCCGCATAAAATAAGTTTGTTTATCAATAATATTGGTAAAGTAAGTTTAGTAATCATATCTAAGACTCCCAGCATGCCTTGGACACTTTTTCAAAGACTGTTAACTGGTATTTGCAAATAGTCTTCAAGTTCAATATCGCAATATGTTATGGTAAATGACATTACCATTGTATTGCTTTATGCAATTTTTTCCAGAAACCATGGATATCGATTAGATATCTGCGAAACAGTGACTTCACAACCATTTATATGAATACTTTTGAACATTAATAGTGTTGATATTTGAAAGATCATGTTAATGGTGCTTACCACTTCTGATTTGTGATTCAATTATTTGCAAGGAAATGTTAAGTGAATTTACCGATAGGATTTGCTACATGTTATTTAGTAATATTTCCTGGTAAACGCACTTAACATTTTTTTACAGTGAAATGTGTTTTACTAACAGCCATAAACATACTTGCTTCAGAGAAAAGTGTTTTATAGTGGTCTTAAAGCTAAGATTTGTTTTACACAATAATCTCCCCTACCTCAGCACCTCAAATCCGTCATTATCAGCAAGAACATGTTAATGGCGCTTAACAGGTTATTGCATGGAGCCCTTCAATTATTTACGTGAGCTAGACCACGTGGAGTATTATTATCTAGTGTTAATATAAGTAATATTACCTGTGAAAATCGATATAATCGTTATGTATCAATGCTGTACACAGTGGTATCAAAATAAAACGATATTTTTTCATCCTGATACTAATTCGCTGAGCAGTACCAACGAATTAGTACAACCCGGCAGACACAAGACGTTGAACCAATGTTGTTTTAACGTTGGTACACGTCTACGACGTTGAACCAACGTTAAACCAACAGTGATTTAACATATTGTGTCTGCTGGGCATGAACCAAGCCATATTGTTACTTCTGGGGTTGAAAACCTCAGACACAAGCATGTATAATCCAGCACGGTATGTGTGTACTCCGCGAGACAGACTGAAGTACCTGAGAAACAGGTGAATAACAGGCTATCCATCTTATAGTGACAACACTCGTTTCTTCTAACAGTCTTACTTACAACAAGGAATATATTCCTCGCTTACAGGTGAAAGAAACACATCAGTAACTGCTTACTTTCCCAATAAGCGGTTACTGCTGTTTGCATATGCATCGCAGTGTTTTCCTTCTGTGAGCTAGATCGAACGGTGAACGATTCTCCAGTATATAGTCGACTTCTGTCTCTATCGTTTTTATGAAAGCGGACCATTGTATATTGCGGGGCCAGCAGCAGCAACTGCTTACTTAGAAAAATGAGCGATAACTGCTGTTTGTTTTTGCGGGGCAGCATAAACGCCTTAAACCTTTAACTTCCAAATTATTCAATCTGAATTTTCACCCACTTGAAATTGTGTCTCGCTTACGCGATCCACAACTTCAAGTGAGTGAAAATTATTCACATTTGACAAAATGGAGGTCAACTGTTTTCAAATATTGCTGATTGATGTCATATTTTGTCTTTAACATGTTTAAAAAGTGGTACTTAATGTGCTAATAAAAATGAAAACCCGTCTATATGCGACACCGGCGGTTAAAGGGTTAAACCCTTTTAGTGCGGGGACAGTCTTTAAACATGGTCTGTAAGCGTCAGAGTCTGACGTCTAAAGACGGTCCACGCGCTGGACGAATTGACAATTTATGATGGCCATAGACCCATAGCATAGGTATTCAAATGAAGAAGGAACAGCTGACTAAGACATTTATGATGATTTCAAATTGAAAAAACCCTCTGGTTTCCATGGCTTATATAAATATATTCCAGCGTTGTAAGGGTTAATCTTACGCTGCACACACTCAGTGCACACATGTTGATATTGATGGTATTATCAGACTATCCCTATGATAACGTTGTTAGCAACCTTCTAACGTTCACTGCTGTTATCGTCGTTGATTTTGCTATCACTCCTTTGTTATCACTCATGATTGCCACCATTGCTATCTTCTCTGATAACCGGGGTTGTTATTTCTACTGAACCGGGGGGGGGGGGGGGGACGTTGTCGATGGGTAGCGCGGCTGCCTGTTGACCAGCGGTTTGGGCATCGCATCTCATCCTTGCAATTGCCCCAGTTTAGCCTGTATGTGCATATGTGGTCTTAGCCCCAATTCATTCATTCACATCTGGAATATGAGACCAATATAGACATGCAGCATTCATTGTCAAATAAGAGGCAGTTTCAAGTAAGCAGTTACTGCTGTATGCCATTGGATTGCAGTATAGTGATATGTCCTTGACAATTATTAACCCTTCAAGCCCTCACGATGCATCAAAGCATTATTTTACATCCCTGAAAACAGACTTATTTTCCTACAAGCAAGGGTTTTAGAACGAAATTTACCAAAACATGGCAATTTTCTTTATTTTTAAACCACATCAAATCTTCTTCATCCACTACAAGTCGAGAATTGCGACAGTAGTGGATGAAGATGACAAACTGGTAAAAATTCAGCTGTTATTTAAATAACGGTAGACGGGGCAAACATTATTTTTGTATAAAACATGGAGAACAAAGGGATTTTACCATTCTGAAACCTTCATAAATGTCTTTGCTAGCTCTTTCTGATTCATTTGAATACCTATGTTATAGGGGTACGACCATTATACATAATGCTATTCTAACAGTGCGGAAATCGACGTCATAATCTGGCGTCTACGGACGTCAGATTTTGACGACTAAAGACGATCCCCGCGCTGAAAGGGTTAATCTCCTATCATATTGCCCTAGTAGTTATCCTATATATTCACAAAAGCGGCCTCAAGCCACATTTAATTTGTTCATTATTTCCATCACCAATATCACTGATCTTCATATGGAATCTAAAAATCAAACCTTACACTATATTGTTCCAATATTTATAACAACATCGCGTTATTGCATCTTTTTATTTTCTATTTATCCGCTTCGCCTTCTTTGGTGCAGCGACAACCCGATAAAAAGTCACAAGGAAAAACTACATTAACAGCAATGATTCACGCGACGATGACCAAACATTGCCATTGTTTCGCCATCGTCGCGTGTCATCAGGACCGCTGAAATAGGCCAACCACTTCCTCGTAATACTAGTATATTAAAGGTGATCTATCACCCCTTATATGGTAAGAATAATTATGTCCTTATATGGGGTGATTGACTATCATGTGACCCTCTCAGAGGGTCACATGATAGCCAATCACTCCATATATGGGGTGATTGGCTATCATGTGACTCTCTCAGAGGGTCACATGATAGCCAATCACTCCATATATGGAAACACTTGTGCCCCATCTTGTGGCAACTTTGATTTATTTGTCACAAATTTATTCATACTATGTAAGGGGTGATATGCCACCTTTAAATTCAATAAAGGCATCCTTCACGCTGTAGCTCCATGCGGTAAATAGGTGAAATTTCCAAATAACTTCCTTCTAGATACTGCTGTGCAAAGCCAAAATGAGAGCAGTTATCGCCAACTATCCTTTACATTTTTTGCCAGTTATTGTCTTCAGTGTTTGCAGGGCTCTAATCATCGGTATCAAATTATCATCAGTTAATTTAAATATCGCATGTAAGCACAAACACACGCACGCACCACCGCGCGCACACGCTCATTCACGCACGCACACATTCGAGTATTTATACACATAGGCCTATACGTACCCACGCACGTAAGCACGCACGTAATTTCTTTATATTGGTTACTCTACGAAAATTGTGACCTTACAGTATATTTACAGAAAAAATCTGAGATTACTTCTGTATAAAGCTTCTTCAACACAAATCCCAGAAAAGCCAATCTCATCCGTCAGAATCAATCCACGACTAGGTGGACGAGGATCAAGCTCGATGCATGCAACCGCTAAGGTGACTTCCCAGTCGAAGACGTGGTTCATTCCGTTTGACCGGGGGCTTTTAGCAGGTCGACTTAGCGCTGATAGCTCTGCCATGGGAAATCAAACAGCAGTAACTGCTTACTTTTCAAGTGAACAGCTACAGCTTTCGGTCCTGCACAGTGTCTATCATACTAGGCCACCCTTGTACCAATAGAGCAGCGTAGCCATTTCAATATTGACTGCTCACTCCTGATTCTGATACATAATAAATCTTTCATTAATATAATAATAAATAACCTGCCACTCACATATGCTCGCTCCTCCAGAACACACCCTCATTAATGTGGCCTGATGACAATCATCATGTCTTCTTTGCTGCAACCGTTGTAGAGGCGCGGCGTTGAGAAGAAATGCGGGCCCTAATTAGGGTGAAAACAATTAGGTTAATTAAAATTAAAATGCCAATTGGCCCCCTATGTGTCAAAGTCTATGCTTGTGCAAAATATGAATTTGATTCATTAATGCCAAAGCTGTCTGCATAACCATTTCATACAGATATGTTCCGTTCTGTAGTATAATAGATATGTTCTTGTATCATCAGAGCCTGAATATATACTTTGTCACATGAAAAAAATATTACAACTATTAGCATGCATCTATGTCATGTTGTAATTAAGCTGATATCAATCTCGCTATTTTTTTTAAAATACAAGAAATCTTTAATCCACCATCCACTAAGCTACCGATTCAGCCTTTATTTAAATGACACTGTTATCGATCAAATAATAATTTGAATTTTGCTATTTGAAACGATAATATAGTTGGTGGAGTGGCTATAAAAACACTAATAATTTCCTATTTGAATATTCATTGTTTCCGCGTGGTGAATAAACATGATAAATGATACCAAAATAGGGCTAAAATCACTAATCTGCTGCGACAAAGCTAAATGTTCCCATTTAACATTGGCACTCTATAGGACCTTATTGAACGATACGTTTCTGCCTGTAATGGGGGTAAAACATCTGTTGAAATAAATAATAAAATAATTTCATCAGCTTTCCAATAATTTAAGAATTGCAATCGTAATTATTAACTTGAAATGCTGATAAAATGCTGATGACGTTGACTTTGGAATTGAAAGGGTCGGATATCTACGACAAGGAACGACTCATTTGCAATCCAGAAACACAACATCTCCGGCGGCGGAAATTAAACACTCCAGTGCGCTGGTTCCCTTGGAAGGCGCGATTAGTCATATTCCGCGATGATAGCTAAATGCGGAAATGGTGTAGAAATATTAGCGTTTATTAATGCGATATCTACACAGTCTCTAATAGAAACTTTCGAGAATAGTTCAAGCTGTTATGATGCTGGTAGAAATGAAAACGTTCTGCTGTACATAGTCTACTACAGAGGCCCAAACATAAATTTTTGACGAAAAAAAGTATGATCGTCGCGGTTACTCAGTGGCTGAGCGTTTGTAATTAGGCCTACAATTTGTGAGAATATTGTTTTGTGAATATGCGTCTCCCTATAGCAGGTATGTTGCTTAACTGTGCCACGGTTGTTTAATGTCAGTATATTACAGCACAAAATCTCACGTAATCACATAAAAAACACTTTGTTATTTTGTCTGAATCTCTATCATTTAAAACGATGGTCAAAATGACGGGTTGTTTCTCTCATACGTCTGGATGAGTCGACATACATGTCTTCATCACTTGAAAATATGTCACCAGCATTGTTATGCAAGCGTAGATAACAAACATAGCCCAGCAAACACGAAACCAGTGTTGGTTCACTGTTGGGCCAACGTCTGCGACGTTGACCCAACAGTGAACCAACATTGATTGAACTTCTACTGCTTGTCGGGGTACAGTTTTCCAGACTACTTATAGCTGATTCACCCAGGCGCTGAGAACAATAAAATATCACAGCCGCCAGGGAATGATGTTATATAAAAACTTAGTCGGCAATTCCCGGCGGATAGCAATCTAGACTTACAGTCAGTGAGGTACTGAAAGAAGCAACGTAGAAAAACTGGGGCTGTGTGCCTGTCGAGGTGCAGATATAGCTAGAAGGTTTTGTCTCTTTGAGGCCTGGTATTCACTCAGAGTCACACTCACTAGGGTCTGCGACAGCAAGAGGGCACTATTTATGTCCTATATAATGGTGTAATAATTAGCGGGAGTGAGGTCTTGATGATTCGAAAACTATCATCGAATTTACGTCACAATACTGCAAAGACTTTCTTACAAGAAAAAGCAGATTATGTGGTCTATCATCAAATTTTGTTAAATGTTTTAATACTCAAATAATCACGAATACCTCGCTCATACAAACTGTACTATAGGAGGAACTGTTTTGAATTGCATTTGTAATTCACAACAGTTTCAGTCATTTTTATTAACACACTGGATGCTAATATTCGCATTTCTTCCTGGTTTTCATCGTTCCTGCGGTCCTTCCTGGGTTAATGCGTCATATAGAATAAGTGGGGTGTTCAGTGAAGCCAGAACGAGGCATAATGAAAACGAGGCTGTGAGGAGAACCCTTTAAACTCGCGATGCCCACATTCAGCTGCCATACAAAGGCAAACAGCAGTAATTGTTCACTTTAAATGTAAGCAGTTACTGCTGTTTGCGTTATTATCAAACCAGCTGCCATACAACGACATAAAACAGTAACTGCTTACTTGAAGTTGCCTTTGTACAGCATGAGACGTTGACCCAATGTTGGTTTACTGTTGGCCCACCGTCTGCGACGCTGGGCCAACAGTAAGCCAACATTGGATCAACCTCTCGTGCTTTACAAAGGCAGACACCAGTAACTGCTTACCTTTCAAGTAAACATATACTTCTCATCGTCTTTGCACAGGTTGGCGCTGCCTCATTTTCTGTAGCATAGCATCATTCCGGTATAGACGGTGCAAAGTGCTGATCATCACCAGTGCTAGCAACTTTTTTGAGAAATCATTATTTTAAGTCGTTGATAAAAGGATTGTGATTCATGACAATGTTGTAATTGTCTATTTATTCTCGGACCTCATTGAACATCAAGCACTTGGTGTTATGGACTCACATACTGCGATATCCCACGTCTTGAGAAAGACGTTGGCTTAATTGCGTTTCAACGGCGACCCATCGTGAGAGACGTCAACCCAGCGTTGACATAACGTCAAGCCCACGTTTTGTGACAACCAGGTCGTTCCACTTACAAAGTACGTTACAGATGCTCTCTTCTCAGGGCAGTTCCACTTCCTATCTCCAAAATGGATTAAGGACTGAATTCTCGTTGGGTTGATCCCGCTAGACCGTCCACATCCCCCGGGAATTGACCAGTAAGCCACTTTGCCTTGCCGCGATCAGATTTCATGGGGTCGGTGACGCCAAGGCACCACTGCTGAGCAAAGACAAACAGCAGTAACTGCTTACTTTTAAAGTAAGCAGTTACTGCTGCTTGTCTTTGCTTTTAAAGTAAGCAGTTACTGCTGTTTGTCTTTGCACGAATAAATTGTTGTATGGAGACTAAAAGCAAAGAGCAGTAGCTGCCCACTTTTAAAGTAAGCAGTTATTGTTGTTTGTCTTTGCATGGATAAATGGATGTGTGGAGACGAGATGGACCCAGCAACTTCTGTGCAAAAGTAATATAAACAGCCGTAAATGTTCAATTGCTGCTGTTTTTAGAGGGGATCAACAGAAATTCAGACGCACAACTCTCAGTATTTTCTATTCCCTGACTTTTTCCAGTCAGTTTTTTTAATTTCCCTGTTTTTTTATATCAATACGAGGCTTCCATCATACCATTCAGTCGCGCCATTGCAACCTAGTGACGAGAATTACCAGTGTTTTCCCTGCAGGGATCTTCTTAAACAATTCCCCCTGTTTCCCGTATCCATGGGTACCGCTTCCATCATACCATTCAGTCGCGCCAACGCAACCTAATTACGAGAATTCCCAGTGTTTTCCCCGCAGGGATCTTCTTAAACAATTCCCCCTGTTTCTTGTATCCATGGGTACCTTTCACAACATAGTGGTTGTATGGAGTCACAATAGAAGAAGTACCAGTAAAATAATGCTTTATGTCACTTTTCGGCCGTAATGGTCATTGGAGTGAATATATCATAATAATATGTTACAAATAGTGCAATCAGTTGATGAAATGATGATGTAAAGATACCTTTACCTTTACCTTCACTCGTCCGATAAGGAGTTCTGGGCATGTCTAGGGAATTTACCTCAAGACATGCCCATACGGCAGGAGAGTCGCAATAAGGCCTGCAGCTTCAATACAAAGGCAAAAAGCAGTAGCTAACCTCTTAATAGCAAGCAGATACATATGTTAACAAAAGCAAACAGCAGTAAGTGTTTACATATATACTTCAGCAGAATGATAACCATTGTGGTGAGCTTCGTCGTGAAGAGGGAATCTTAAAGGAACACCTTGTGTTAGTCACAGTCGTCACATAATCAAATATTGACAGGGACATCAATAGTCGTTGCATTTGGGGTTTTATTTTTAAACTAATATTGTATAATGATATTTTAACAAAAAAATCGAATTTATCAGATTTTAATATACAGGAAAAATGTAGATTTTTTGACATACATGACTAATCCCTCATGGTGGGCTAGTCCTTCATCATGTCAGAAAATACAGGGAATTTGAACGTTTTGTAAATACAACAAGCAAGACAGCAATAACAAGCCACCAAAAAACAAGCGTAATAGGTACTTTAAACCAGACAGAGTTGTTATGAAGGAAAAATCATTTTAGTTACGCAGCCCAACAAAAGACGAAACTTTGACCAATGCAATGCTAGTGTAATGTTGGGCGAGCGTCGCAGACGGTGGGCCCGCATTACCCCAGCGTTGGGTCAACATCTCATGTTTTCTGGGCGAAGTCGGGACCATGCCCGACGAAATTAATCGATAAGAGTAGGGCATAGTCCTGACTTCGGGCTTTCTTCTGTGGCGACATTTCCATGACTGTGCAGAAGGCGATGTAAAGCAATATTGACTACTCTGACTGACTGACACTGAAGTGGAAATCTGTCTATTTTTCCCCTATATTTAAAATGTAAAAACTGGGAACAATTAGTGTAGGCCCCACATGACATTAGATGATTAGTGGACTTCATATATACGCCATGACCAAAGAGTGACTCCAGCTGTCAGATGACGGACGGTATTATCACGGTGTTCAACTGCCAATCAACAACAGTTTCTGTGGTTGAGTTTTGGTGAGGAGAACATCATTTGAGCAGCAAACTACGAAAATAACAGTTCTAACAATGTCAGCTTAACCCTTGTGCTGCTAGGCCCGTATATGTTTTCAGGCTGATTGCAAAACCAATTAAATGTCATACCAGTAAAATTGGTAAAATACTTTATGGAAGGTGATAAATTCACCAAATAACTCAATCTAAGAGGTGTCTATTTTACGAAAATTGTAACATTGTTTCGTCATTAGCAATTCCATCTTTAAATGAATGAAAAGTGCAAGCAAGCAATTCAGGAGCACATGGGTTACAAATGAGATATTCAATCAGCCAATCAGTCATTTCAATTAATTGTGTATTTATATTTCAAGAGTGAATGCATTTGATTTTATTGTGTTGTGTGTTGGACTCATTCCATTTTCACTGTTAGACCATATTGACAGGAACAGGAGTTGGCTCAACGTTGGCCTGGCCTTGGCCTTATGTCACTTTTGTTGTGGATAATGAATTGGCAGTCACAACACATAGAATGAGAGTCAGACAGACCAGTGAAAGGAATTTAGTACGGAATGATAAGCACAGCTCAGGGGAGGAAAGCCGGGCAACCTGTGTCATGGGGAACAATGCCCCACTGTTACCTTCAAATAAGTCCAAGGACGAGATTTATTAGTCATCGTCCTTCTTGCTATATTTAACCGAGTTACTAGACATTACAGGGGCGGATCCAGGATCTGAAAAATGGGGCGGGGTTTAAGCCCCCCCCCCCCATTTTTTCTTCGCCTATTAGGTCAATTTTAAATTTTGAAGAAGTTTGCACACAAATAAGGGGTCCCCCTTGCCCCCCTCCATTAAATCTGCCACTGCATTAGCAAATTCATGATTTCATGACAAAGCAAAGACTGCTGTGTTCCCCAGCACAACACTTGTTATATGACAAGGTGGACACTAGAACATGGAAGAAAACGGATTTATCGAACCCTCAAAGCGCTAAAATATTCTGGTACAAACCATGTAGACCAAAGGGTTTTTTCAATTTGAAATCATCATAAATGTCTTAGCTAGCATTTTCTGGTCCATTTGAATACTTATGTTATGGGTCTACGCCCATTAGAAATATTTTTGCGTTGACCGTCGTAAAGGATAACTATTTTACGTCTTGGATGTCGGTATACCGAAGGAGTGGAGAAAGTGTTTATATTCCTTGGTATTCCGTGGTCGTTTTGACCTGAACTCAATCACGCCAGTGTCATCCTCGCCAGAACAAATTGCATCTCTGCAATTCGATTGGCACAATGTGAGGTCAAGTTTTTTGGCACTTCGGCTGCCTTTGGTTCACCCAGGTTTGCATGAGGATTCTTAGAAATTTCTTATGCTTTACTTTGAGTTTGTATGAGGTTTTTTCTGTCTGTGTCGCTCTATGATATGTTCCTTATTTCAGCTGGAACTGAAATGCTTTGTCGGAAACAAGACATTGAATGACCCAATGTTTATTTGATGCTGGCCTACCGTCTACGGGGTTGGACCAACATCAAATCAACATTCAATGTCTTTTATTATCTGTGGATATAATCAACGTGTCGTGTTTAGAATATACTAAAAATCCCATGAATTTAAACAGTTTGGGTCACTGCATCGTCCCCTTGAATATGAAAGGGTTTATCTGTCACTTTACAAAGTGCCAGATAACCCTTTCATACCCAAGTGGACGAATTGTGCGTGCACCTAGGAAAGTATATCGGACTCAAGCTACCAATGAGCTATACTTGCGCCAGAGGGTAACCCATTATTGGTATCCATTATTACATCAGTGACTCAACATATTTCCAACAGATCGATTTCTAGAAGCCAGAGTGTCGTATGTGACATATGTGAGTGGTACATATGACACTCTAGCTGCTAGGGCTCAACATTAGCTTGTGTTTGATTGGCAATTATTATCAACCACATACGTGCGTTGTTTGTATTGGCCCCGTATCATCTCACAGAAGCCAAAGTGTCGTATACCCCCATTCAAAGCTCCTAGGGAGTAGCACATACTTATACATAGCATAATGTGATTACAGGAAACAATCATGGCCAGGCCAATAAACCATTTTAATGTTTAGCTTAACATTCATTTTGAAAAATGAGATGGCGCCAGTATGGTGTATCTGTGTCTTATAATGTGTGACTATTTTCTTATTATTTGTGGCATCGACTAATATGTTCCTGTTCACCTTGCAGTGCGCCATGAATCCCCCCAGAAATGTGAATATTTTTGTCTATGATAAAAAAATAAGCGCTAACCCTTCCTAAGCAATCATCCAAGGTGCGGTGTCCAGACACCGGGCTCGAATCTAAAGCCGACACTCTTCAGCAAAGCGCATCATCACGTGGTATTCAGGATGAAATGAGCTTGAGCAATCCAGTAGAATCTGAGAAACACTCCCACCACACTCCATTGAAGTAGAGCTGGCTAATGTGGAAAGGTAATTTGGCGATGCCATCGTAGCAGACATATTCTATAGGAACTTAAGACGTTGATCCAGTGCTGGACCAACGTCGTTAGACGTTGGGCCAGCACTGAATCAACGTCTTGCTGTGGTACATGGCTTAGGCAGGATTACCCAGACATCGGCGTCTGCAGGAGCAGAAGCCAAGTCGATCAGGAAGTGAAAAAAGGCTCACCCGAGAAAGTGTCGTGCACAGGAAATGACGTAACAAGAGTCTGGCCAGGCCTGATAGTGAGGCTGGGGTTTCCCCAGGGTCCCCCAGACGTGTGCTCCACCGCAGGACATCACAACCCGGACACTGGCTCACCCATTATCGCTCACCCCAATCGATATGTACGATGACTTGTGGCTGTTCACCGTATGCCCATATTCTGTTTTTTTTCTGACTATTTTTGCTTTTCGTTTTTTTCTGATGCGTTTTGAACAGACATGCCAGTTGTGTACCCGTAATATTGGATTATATAGCACATTTAGGCAGAAAACTCATTTGTGGCACAAAATACAATTTATCTTCCATTATTTCCTGATTATATTATTTTAATTACAACATCAATCACAATCACAATCTATTTTGCTACGTGAAAACCCTATATACATGTATACTCTTAGATATAATGTGCAGAGGCTGGTGAATGTGAGAAATTGCACAACTAGGTGACTTGTTTACTGTGAATTATTAAAGAGATCCAAAAGATTATCGGACCATGGGACAATAAATCGGCCCGATAAGTTGAAGCTAGCACCGCCATAAATTAAAGCCCGCAATGTTTTATTATGGATGCCGGGAAGACTGTTCAGTCTATCCCACTGACCAGTCTACCGACGCTCCTTGCTTACTCTTCTTTTACCAATTTCCCATTTATGCTAAGCACTACCTTCCTTTGCCAAATTCGCATAAATGCGAAATTAACATGTGTACATGCATTAATTCCAATGGAGAAATTTCATCACATGCGTAGTTGACAATCGCCAATCAGAATGGCCAGTGACATGAACGCAATGGTCTCTTGCATTTTTAATTTGTGCCATGTGCGCATACGCTTAGCTATAACTGCATTGTGCCCGAGGGCTACCTCAGGGGTCCTCGTTGAAAAAAAAATCGGTTTCTGGGGGTAGTTTTATCAGGGGGAAGTCGGTAAAGGAAGAGTTAAGCGCCGTAAAATATCTTATTTACGTAGCTTTTTCCTAATCTTCTGGGTCCGTATTCTGGTACAACTTACGACATATCGTAACTTGTACCAGAATACGGGCCCTGCCTGCAACTTCAGAAATTGCGTTAGGATAATAGTATATTGTTTTCCTTTTTCGATAAACAAGCAAAATATATTTGACATAGTGATGGCTGTATGGTGGGCAGATTCTGACGTATAAAGACGGTCCCGCAATGAAAGAGTAAAAATATCTATAATGTTCGTAGACCCATAGCATAGGTATTCAAATGAAGCGGAACGAGTCAACAAACACATGTATGATGATTTCAAATTGAAAAAAACCTTTCACCTCCATGCTTTATACAAAAATATTTCGGCGCCGTAAAGGTTAACTCTTACAGTGCGGGGATCGACTTTAGTCGTCAGTATCTGACGTCTACAGACGTCAGATTCTGACGACTAAAGTCGATCCCCGTACTGTAAGAGTGAAAATATTTCTAATGGCCGTAAACCCATAACATAGGTATTCAAATGAATCAGAAAGAGCTAACGAAAACATTTCTGATGATTTCAAATTGAAAAAACCCTTTGGTTGCGATGTTTTTTTTACAAATTAATTCAGCGCTTCAAGGTTTAAATGTTCGTCTGACATTGGGCGGAAGAATATCTGCCGTGCAAAGCCAGACAGCATTGGCTGTTTGGTTTTACAGTAAGCAATTACGATTATTTGTCTGCGCAGCATTGCAAAGGCAAATAGTCTATTTGTTTTCGCAAACAAAAAAAGCAAACAAAAACAAGTAAACAAGTACCGAGTTACGGCTATTTGCCTCTAATGCAGTATCACAGTATTCATCATTCTGTCATATGTAAAACCTTTCTTATCTGACTTTCATCGACATCAGGGCAATTGAGCGGCGCCGGATAGGTGAGAAAACACCGCTATGTTCATGTATTATAATTATCTGTGGATCTTATATGACAACCAGGCTAGTATCCCCCCTGAGTAATCCACCAGTACTCCCCCTTACTGGCTCCGGGTACTTACTCATACCATTATGGTGGCTGATAATCACAGCGTCATATGCTTCGCGTTCTCTAAGTCAGCTCACCTCCATCCATTCTACCCATTATTCTCATGACCATCCGCGCTGGCGACAACAATTTGTATCCATTCAGAAGCAAAAAAAAAGAGCTGTTTGTTAAGGACAGCCTGAATATTCTTCTGCCTGTTCTGTTCTTCTGTCCTGTTCAATGACTGGGTGATTTCGATTTGTTCGTATATTAGTTTTTTAATTGTAATGTCACCTGTCCCTATACTAAATAAATAAAGCAATTGTTATTTGTTTTCTATCAAAGAATTAACTCTTGAGTTAGGATAGGAGGTCTGTAAAATAGTCTCAACTGATAGTTAAAGTTTGAAGTTTCCCATGTGCACAACCGGACACTGTATTATAAAACTAGGCGACACTGCGCTGTTCGTTAACAATAATTTGTTAGCATAGATATGCCCTTTGTATTTTTTTTTAAGAAACAGGACATTATTTTAACCAAATAATATGTTTAGAAAGACGGCAATGAAAAGAAGTAGCACGTTCTCTGTATAATATGACGTTTTAATCTAACTACCAACCTTATTAATTACATGATGGGAGTTTTAACCTCAGGATTTAGCTCTACACCAGTCGGACAGACAGAAGCGCGAAGCCTGGACTATGCCATACACAAAATGATTGAAAAATATGCACATGTGTCCTATTTTTACATTTATTGTGGCACATCTCGTTTTCAGAGTGCTACACTCTTACATTTATGTGCAGACAAAGGTACCAAATTAACCCTTGGCACACGTGGTTTCAGGGTTTTGAAGCACGCGGCGCGAGGCCGTTTTTTCTGAAAAAAAGGGGGG
The DNA here is from genome assembly GCA_964017125.1 of Flabesymbios commensalis. Lineage (NCBI taxonomy): Eukaryota > Metazoa > Annelida > Polychaeta > Terebellida > Flabelligeridae > Flabesymbios > Flabesymbios commensalis. Next base: position 42,800,983 of record OZ024918.1, read on the forward strand.
TGACTTTTTTTGCTTTAAAATTAGTATGAAAATGGAATATTTCATCAAAAAGGAGAGGGATAGCCGCCCTTCCTCTGGGCATGCCCCTGACCTTTATTAGTTAAATTCTTATCCAGTAGAAGTTGTGTCGCGCTGCCACGACCCACTACTTCAAGTGGGTATAAATTACTTTCATTTCCACAATTTGAATTGATATATATGCAAGTCTAGCTCCATTATTTCTCATTTCTCCTTCAAATTTTTTTGTTTGAAGAAGAAAAAAAGATAGAAACGGCTATTGACGTTTGTGATTTGTTTACCACGAAAGGTCAAACGTTCGTATTTGCTGGCCATTGAAATAATTACATTAAAGGGTCCTGTGATAATTCTGTTTCGCTAATCAGAGTTTTGTATTGTCTGCTCAATGAGAGGACTCCTATTGAATGATGATAGATTTAGACTGTAGGGAGGTTTTCGTCGACTATGTGTTTGATCCCACTACAGGCCACAGAAGACAACCAGACGAGGATTGAAGCCAGCAGTGGCATTGTTCACCTCGTCTGGCGTCCACCGAATGAGGCATGGCCCTAATCTAAAGAGGTTAATGACATTAGCGCCACAAGTGACGAATGCCTCCAGACTCGAGTCATGAATGCGGACACATCAGGCACTGACGCCAAACTGGTTCAATGTTGAGCCAGCGTTGAGCCAACATGTTCGTCTCAACCCGTAAAGCGCTAAGTTGAATAATTTAAATTTTTACTCACTTGAAGCTGTGTGTCGCTATCGCGACCCACAGCTTCAAGTGAGTAAAAATTACACAAATATTTAAAAAAATGAATCAAACCACATACAGATTTATGAATTTTACTGTTTATTTCCCATTCGAATTTTCTGGTTTGATTCAACTTCAAGTGTGTGAAAATTCCTCATATTTGCTTAATTAGAGACTAAACATTAGCCAACCGTGATGTTTTAATTCCCAATAACAATGATTGAATCAAATAATAAAAATAATAAAAACCAGTATAGTCATTATCTGGATCAGCTCTGGATCAGGGAGTTGTGTATTTCAGATTCCGATGGCGTGTGGTCGACTTCCTGTACAGGGAACTATACAGGGCGCCGATCCAGATTTCAATTACAGCGTCGTCAGCAATCAAGAATCGAAATAATTAGTTGCGTGCCACTGGGACATTTATTCTGAGGCTTTATTAGAAACCACCGATTTTCCAAGCGTCTGACCATTTTCATTAAGAATACAATCCATTAGCTCTCGCTCTGAGTAGGCCTATAGGGAGTTTTTTGTTCAAGTACTGTTTCGCACTTTGTGCAGAGAATCTATAAGAATTCATGCTAAATATTTACAAACCAATATTTTTTTTAATTACTTATCTACAGCGGTTCGCGTTACCACTGCTTACCTTTTCCATCATTTCTACAGGTTAAGGTATTACTGATTTGTAATTTTAAATATAGCATTAAATATTTATCTAAACCACTTGAAAGGTCAGCACAACTATAGTCGTTTGAAATTTGTTTTATTATCAGGCTAAATCACTGTTATTGGGAATGATATGAGTGTGTAAACATCACAGTCTGCGCATTTTTATTCTCAAATTAAACAAATGTGCGTAATTTTCACCCATTTGAATTTGTGCCTCGCGGTAGCGAGGCACAAATTCAAATGGGTGAAAATTTAAACAATTGTGAAAGGATTAAATACAGCTTACTGCATTGAATATCATATATCATTGTTCGTCACATGACCCTACGTACACCACCAGTAATCGATCATATACTCAGTGGATCACATGGTGTATACGGATTTCGTGATTAATTGATTCCCTAAATTGTTTTTTTACTCTTTTTCATTCATTTGAATCCGGAATTTCTAATTGCGAATTGCTAGCGCGATAGATGCTCATTTAATCATATAATTATTTTTTGGGGATGTTATTTTTTTCATAAATAGTCATTTTTTTCGTTATTTAAAACTGGAAAATGCGTTACAATTCGAGCTTCAAATTAATGAAAAATAGAAGTAAACGATTAGCAGCGACTCAACGCACCTGACCCAGCAAATACGGGGTGTTTCACCAATGTTGTTTTGATGTTGGTCCATCGTCTACGACGCTGGCCCATCATCAAAACAACATTGGTTAAACGTCTCGTGTTTGCTGGGCATGTGATTGAAGGCTTGACCTAGATCGTACGCATTTGATTGGTCGATCTAGCGATCTCAACCAATGATAAGTAGATTTCGACCAGGCCGATGAGGACTGCATCCGCAAATTAAGGATGGCTGCCCTTTCCACATTTTTGAGTAAAAAACGCAGCAGCCGGGAAGTCTCCCAGAACAAACATAACAGTGTCCCTGTACTGCAGGTGTGAAAACAAGAACAGTGAGGCTAAAAGTGCAGAATCCTACTTGTTTTTCTTCTGTGTGCTGCACCAGACAATGAGCTATGTGGTTTGACAATTTAGCCTTCCACGTAGAATTTGATGCTGAACTCCCATCTCGTTTTGAGAGTGCTACCCTTTGCATCTCTGTGCAGACAAATGTACATGATTAATCATTCACGCGATATTAAACCTTGGTCTCAAATTAAACAAATATGAGTAATTTTTACCCACTTGAAGTTGTGGGTCGCGGCACCGACACACAACTTCAAGTGGGTAAACATTACATTTTTGGTTCTGTAACTTATCGTTTTGAGGGATACAAGAGAACGCAATATTGCCTAATACCACATCCCAGTCGATTTGAAACGAAAACCCAATGTAATGGCGTTAATAATCAAATGAGCCGGCAATGAGCCATAATGAGAACCCAGTTTGGGCGACGCCTGCCGATCACAAAGTGAACTACGGGGAATTCCCCCGGAACACGCCAGCCCGTCATATGGTGGGAATTCCCAGCTCGTTTGTTCTCTTCTCTCGCCGGGGCTCTTTTCTTGCAGCTCGTGGGCGGAAGACGCCTTTTTCTGCACATAACTTCCCTTGATAGTGTTTCACACATTAACCCGTCTTTCATCGTCGCACTATTCCTCCATTGGGTTTTCACACGTGTGTTTTTTATCGCTGGGTATCTCCTGTTTTATGGTCCCATCCACTGTTGCTGTGATGTCCTATCTGCTACACAATAATGCAGCCACGTTTTTGGTTCTAAATTAGCGGATCGACACAGACGTCAACCCTTATTCTGCTGATCAAGACTATTGTCGTTTTAAGCTGTTTTATTATTCGACCAAATTCACTGTTAACATGGTTAATGGGAAGGAAATTCGTGTCTAAACATCAATATTTGCAAATATTTGTGCTCAAATTAAACAAATATGAGTAATTTTCAGCCACTTGAAGTTATGGGTCGCGCAGCGAGACACAACTTCAAGTGGTTGAAAATTTTAATAAATGTACTCAGTGGGATAAGGGTTAACTCGTAGAAGTCCCGATTCTGGGCTGCTGATTGCTGCCAAGCAATGAAAAAAATGGAATTTTATACCACCTTTGTGTACATATAGGCTAAACTGGGTCAACAGACCTCCTGGTAGGTGAGATGAATGAGATTATACTACTCTCCAGACACAGAATTCGAAATTCTGGCCCTGTCGGTCTGAAACCGAGCACGCTACCTCTCGGTCACGGATGCTCTCTACATCATTGATTTTTTACGAGTGAGATGAAAAGAAACTTATGTTTCGTCGGAGCCTGAATGTCAGAGCTCCCGCGCTCTTGCTGCCAAGCAAACATGGACGCCCAAGCACTGCTGTCCACATGTTGTACCACCGACTGTGGTCCAGCATCTAAACAGCATTGTTTTGACATGCCACATTTGTTCGCTGAGATTAGAGTTACCACGCATAAACCAGGATACTGGATATTGTGATGATGTAGTATGAACTACGCTGTCACACTATTAGAGGACACCGTGCGCTTACAGGCTAAACTGGGCTCGGAGAAGGATAGTGTGATCCCGGAGTGTGATGAATAGGACACTGACTCTAGAGACAGTAATCGTAATTTGACAGTCTGAGATCCAGCACGCTACCTCTCGATCACGGAGGCTCCCCACGATACTGAATATTCAGGAGTGAGCGTTCAGGAGATAAACTATCTCCATGCGTCTTATGTTGATTAGAAATCGCTCTCGCGGGTCATAGTCTCTCACTTGACTTGCGGAACTCTGCGACACGATTCTAAACATCCTGAAAGCCACAACAAAAACTGGGATAAACCACACCAAGAGCACGCGTCCACACGTTTCCTGTGTGTGTGTGTGTGTGTGGGGGGGGGGGGGGGGGGTGATGGCACAGACATCAAATCACAGCATCACTGGATCTGTGTACCCAGTCTCCATCTAGTGTAAGGCTGACTCACTCACTCACCTCACTCACTCACTCACTCACTCACTCACTCACTCACTCACTCACTCACTCACTCACTCACTCACTCACTCACTCACTCACTCACTCACTCACTCACTCACTCACTCACTCACTCACTCACTCACTCAAGCACCAATCTCATTCACTCAACCACTCCCTCACTTTATTATCTCATCTGAATATTTTTCTAAAAAACTTCGTACCACTGATAGAATAATGAAATATCGGTTGACATTTTGACATTTGAAAAAAAAATCGTCATTTCTGGTTCTTTTCAAGTATGAAATCGGAACTAAAGATACATCTGTATAATCATGATAATATCAAGCTGTGAGGTCACCCAACTGCTGATAAAGTACTTTGTTTAGCTGAGTACAGCTCAGTTTGGACTCTTGAGTAAATTCACTCTTGGTGCAAAAAACACACACACCACTATCTTGTGTTGTAAATGTTTTACAGATTTCTGGCAGATCGTGGGAAACTAGCCTCAAGATCTGTCACTTTATAATATTATTGCTGGAATCTCAAATCTGCAGATGTTTCCATTATCCACCTGGCTCTATTCATACCAAGATGAGAGGGGACGTTTTAAACTTATACAGCAAGTTTTTTTTGTTATTCTTATTTTCAAATGGAAGAAAAATATATTTTTTTATTATTTTTTATTCAGATATCTCGACAATCTCGATTATGCTTAATTTTATTGCTATTCGGCACGTAATGTTTTACATAGTACGACTGAATGGGGTTAATTTATTGTGTTTTGCCATATCATGCCATAATTATATAAAGTGAAATTATTTGTCCTTATGCAATACTATCTACATGACGAGTGCACTAAGCAGCTAATATGGCCTCGTGGTATTAATACGACAAACACAAATCAGTAAACCCTTAGAACGCTGAAATATTTTTGTATAAACTATAGAGACAAAAGGGTTTTTATTTCAATTTAAAATCATCATAAATATCTTAGTTAGCTCTCGTTTCATTTGAATACCTATGTTACTGGTCTACCGCGGTAGAAATATTTTATTTTCTTTCAGTGCGGGGACAGTCTTTATACGCCAGAATCTGACGTCTACAGACGTCAGTTTCTGACGTATAAAGACGATCACCGCACTGTTCATATACAGCTAGCATGCATGCAACTGGTTTTGGATGATATGTTGCGCATCCCCCATTTTCACTGATTCTCTGTAGTGAGTCAATATGCCAGTGCAACTTTAATTGACTACGTCGTGGATGAGTTTGCATGTGATGTATTGTCAAATCAATCATTCCTTGTCCCCATCAAGTGAGCCTTTCTTTATTTGGGTAAACGACACAATCCCAATGTGTAATTGTGTTTTCAGTCATGCAGTCCATCTGTTAAAACCGTTTAAACACGAAAAATAATCTGAGAAAAAAACATTTCGAAAAGAGGTAGTCGTGCATTGTGTATAATGAATGATTGCAGGGGTGCTTACTTGTGATCTATATCTCAGACGGAGCACGAGATATCTCGGCAGCTTACTACGACGGTACAAGACGGTTTCAGTGCCGTTATTGTCGTGTAAAGGCAAGTGAAATGTGAAATTACTTTACGTCGCTTTTATTATCACGACGTAATAAAAACTGATGTTCTGCACTATGAAGGCCTACACTACTATTATGGAATGACTTCTACATAGCGAACATTCACATAGACCACACTGCACACCCCAAGCCATTGAACTGTTTGAAACACTGTACATGCACAGGCACGACGACAAGCATCTGACTTGTCCAGTATTCGAACCCAATACCTCTAGGCTACGAGTCTCGTAGAACCAAAATGACCCAGACATCATTAGAAAACACCATAGAAAATCTAGGCATCGTCCCAGAGCTCTTGGGAGCTTGACTGTTAGAAATCAATCAGAATAAATGGAGCGGTTTAGAGGGTCTGACATGACCGAGCGCGGGCCGCTTTTAGCTGGCTAATCTTATTTCCCCGCCAAAAATATATCCCGCCACGGCTATTTTTATCTTCACGGGTCAAAATCCACGCCCCGTGACGTGTGTGGGAAGTGGGGAAGCTTTGACTTTGTATTTAAACGTGATACCTCGCGTTGTTTTGGTGATTACAGTACTCCTTGCATGCACAGAAGAAGCCACAGACAAATGCTGTTTTTAACCCTCTTACAACTTATATTATTTAAATTTTCACCCACTTGAAGTTGAGGGTCGCTACTGCGACCCTCAACTTCAAGTGGGTGAAAATCACTTATACTTGTTTAATTTGAGGCCGAACATTTGCAAATGTTTAAACACGCATTACATGCCCAATATCATGCTAATAAAACAGACGAAAAACGACTTTTGTCGTGCTTAGTGCTCAAAGGATCCAGAGCATATGCTGAGGCGGAGCTTAAAAGCTGTACTAGATTTTTAATTGGGCTATAACTAAGACAGGTAAAACATGTCGTGTTGGGTTGGAGTGGTTTTTGTAACATACACACACTTTGCAGTCATATAACACGCCGAAAACTCCAACATCCGTTTTCTCTGACTGGTCATAGGCCACCAATGCAGCTATCATGGTGAACATGTCTTCATAGACTCAGACTGAGACTCAGACTCATAATAGTGATCGATTCCAGCACAGTGTTTGTAATACTCGACTTGTCTGCAGCCTTTGACACCATAGATCAGAACCAGCTACTTGACATCATGGATGCTGAGTTTGCAGTCAGAGACAAGGAACTCTTGTGGTTCAGAACTTACCTGAAAAACCGTACAGAGCAAGTCCAATTTGGCACTACAACATCAGAGCGTGTAGCTTTACACTATGGGATCGGTGCTTGGTCCTGTGATGTTTACGTTGCTGACAACACCGCTGCAACGTATTTTAAAACGTCATGGTATCAAATATGCAGATGACTTGCAGCTGTTTATAATTTTCTGACCCGAACATCCCTGGAGACAGAGAAAGGGCAGTTGCGCAGATGGAGGCATGTGTTCAAGAGACCATGCAGTGGATGGCATATATAGATGGCTCAATCTAAATGATGAAAAAACAGAGACGACCATTTTTATCTCTATATATCATCTTAATCAATATGGCCCATGCAATATATTGAAATCGGCAACAGTGCCATCAGTCCTGCTAAGTTTGTGCGAAACCTTGGAGTCAACATTGACCAACATCTCTCCATAGTACAACAAGTAACATCAGTGTGCGGCACCTGTAACTACCATCTTTACAGGCTGTCTTCAATACGCCAGTTCTTGACCACAGACGCCACTAGAAGTGCAGTCCAGGCACTCATCACATATCGCCTAGACAAGCTGCTCGGCTAGTGTCAAGAACTCCACGGAACAGCCACATCACTCCAATGGTTAAACATCTTCATTGGCTGCCCGTGGACTCGCGCATTACATACAAGATAGCAGTGACAGTATTTAAGTGTCTGTATGATTTGGCCATTTCTTACTTGATGGAGTTATTAACCATACATCAACGCGACAGTCGTCTCCGCCAAGTAGACACTCTTCAGCTCTGTCAACCTGTAGCAAAGAAGAGTGTCGGAGAGCAAGCGTTCATTGTAACAGGTCCCAGAGTGTGGAATGCCTTACCAGCAGAGTTACGACATGCACTATCACTAGCAAGTTTTAAGCGTCAAATTAAGACATTTTTATTCACAAAACACTACTCTATATAATATTTATTATTCAAAGACACTATTTTAATATATAATATTTATTTTTCAAAGACACTATTTTAATATATAATATTTATTATTCAAAGACACTATTTTAATATATAATATTTATTATTCAAAGACACTGATTTTAAAGAAATGTAGTTTTTTACATGTTTCAACAGATTTTTAGTTTTAAAGTGCTGAGATCCATTTAATGGGATTTACCGCTGCAGAAGACTCGTAAAAAATAATACTAATAATAAAACACATTTAGTTCAGGGATAGCCGTCTAGAAAAAAATATTTCCAATTGACATAATTACAATTAAATAACACAAATTCAGATTTCTCAAGCGTTTTCTGTCCGCATTTTTTCTTTCGATGATAGTTATGTTTTTATTTATTACCAGTCAATGACCGTTGTGCCGCTTCTTGAATGAAAAGATACGACTTTAGAGCACGTTTGTGCACTGATTGCATGTACGGCTTTCAATTGGTGGAAACGCTTCACGCCCCAGTGAGCAGGATCTTTGAAAGATGTCGAGACCAACCGCCATTTGAGTCCACATTTCCAAAGATAGTCCTAGTGCCTCACTGTAAATCGGGCTCGACAATGGCTGAATGTCGGCCCATGGTCTCTGCCGCTGGCCCGTTATCATATCCACGCTTTCTCCGGGCATTGCAACCGCCAGAGATAATTTATCAAAGGACCACGCTAGCACAATGTTGGGTTGATGATGGCCCGACGTCGCAGACGGCGGCCCATCATCTACCCAGCGTTGGGGCGAGGTCTCGAGTCTCCGTGGCTTCTCAATGCACCGCGCTCATACGTCATCGGTGCCTTTTACCACACAGTCTCGCGCCATCACGCCCAGATCCCGCTAAATTCTCGTTCCCCCGGTTCCGTGAATATCCTCGCCTCTGGCAGGTTTTTACCGATCCTTACAGTTTGTGTTCTCATCCCGCCGGCGTTAATCCATACCGGCGCCGGACAATCGCCTTTTTAATGCCGGGTCAACATTGTAGACGCTGGCCCATCAGTGAGCAGACGTTCACCCAGCGTCTCACACCAGGTGGCAAACTGGTAGTAAACTCGTGAGGTATCACATCACAATTATTTGTTATTCGTTGGCTGATTTCTGTGAAGCAGCGGTCCGTGGAGAAAATGCCTCGCCCCCGCGGCGATCAGCGGGCCGACGTAAATGTGAAAATAAAGATTTATCCTAAGTGACCCAATCTAAGAGCGCCAGAATATAAAATGTCATGGCCACCCGCCCACCCCCCCCCCCTCTCCCAGTAGTTAGTTGTGTTTAATAGCGAAAATAAAGTGCTGATTTTTGTAAAAAAAAGTCCTTAGAAATTGCAAAAAAAATTGATGATATTATTGATGATATTATTCTGAAAAAATTTTGGGGGAAATTATCGAAACGCAAAATTTATGATTTTAGAATCACCAAGACTTCTTTCTCGCTTGTAACTATTAAGATCATCAATAAATTTCACACTCGCTCTTCCATAATTATACACTACAGGGTGTGATAGCGCTATGATAGGAAGATACACTGCTACTTCAAAATGGTGTCGTATTTCCCGTGGACAATGCACCATTTCACCTGATCTATACAGGACTTAGATGGGACACATCCATCATCGTGAAAGTATATTTTCAGCTGCGCAATTAAGTGTATTCAGCTTGACAGCCCTCGCTATAAAAAGTCAGCAGACCAATTCATTAACCTTGTATGATCCAGGCTATTAAATTTCTCTCATTTTTATTCACATTGGGGGTGGAATTGCGTCAGCAATTCCACCCCCAATGTGAATAAAACTGTCCCGATGTATGATATTTCATACCTATGTATGATATTTCAAATTAAAGCTGAAAACCTCCTGATTATGATGGATTGCGTCATTTCGTATTCAGTGATATTTATTGAAAATATACGTTCTGTAATAATACGACCTTGGAGCTTAAAAGGTCATGGCTGAGTGACGAGTTGATATGATCCATAAAAATGTCAGCATGTAACGCACCCTGCAATTATGTCATCTGACTCCCACACATTGCGACCGCGAGCGGCGTTCTGTCTTAGTGCAGCCATGAAAAGACTATTTGCATTATGTAAATATTTGACAGTGGGAAGCGACAAAAATACGTAACCTTTACCTGATGTCAACATAAAATCTGATGTCAACATAAAATAAGTGTCTTCTTAAAATAAAGTTTTTATAGATGATCTGAAAAACCAATCAAGGCATCCCCAATCTGGGGTTTTATCTTTCTTATTCTACACTTACCTTTTTGCAATACCAACTGCAAATTCCTCAATTAAATAGCAACGAACGGTTAATTTGTGTCATTTTAATGACATTTTAATGAAGTGTTTGATCTTTTATTTGTGCGATTTTTATAATTTATTAATTTTGAAATAAAACAGAATTATAGAAAACGTTAGTGTTTTGACATTGTTTCATCGTATTAGAAGGGGGGGGGGATACTATAATGACTTTATTGCACATATTAGTTTACATGAAAATAAAATGAATAGGGTTTTAGGCCATCTTTGTGTACTTTGCTAAACTTGCCTAGGACAACCTCCTGAGGATGGTGAGTTAAATGAGATGATGCTGCCATCCAGACACATGATTCGAAATTCAATCCCTGGCGGTCTGAGACCGAGTACGTTACCTCACGGTTACGAAGGCTCCTTACAATATTGACTCTTTACGGGTGAGCGGAGAAAAAACATTTTGTTTCTTTGAAACTTGAAGGCCAGAGTGGGGTTCGAACCCGCGATCTCCGACTTTCCAAGCATGCAGCTTTAACCACTGCACATAAAACTCCAGCCCTTCTCATGAGGGCATTGTGCAATTGTCAAAATCAGACCAGCGCTGATTCAATGCTGTTCCAGCGCCAGAGAGGCTGATACAGCATTGAACCAGTGCTGGTGTACCGTCTGTTTCCGTTCGGATGAAGCATTATGGTTCTTTTATCAGCATGCCTATTGAACATGGATCTGTTCCGCGCTGTGACCTCGTTTCAAGCAGTCCCCAGGATAAGTGACAATCCCCGTATCCCAGTGACTCCCTGCACATCACCTTTACTGAATGCCTCTCTTGACCTTCTAAAGGTCCATGCCCTGCCAGGTGGAATAAATCGACCTTTAGTGTGTAGGTAGACCCCTGTGGAATTAATTAGAATTCTCAGTGAGCTTCCCAGAAAACACAAATCATTTAAATAACATTTGTACAATGTTGGGCCAACGTCAAAGACGTTGGCCCAACATTGTACAAATGTTATTCAAATGATTTGTTTTTGTTGGGCACGGACTAAGATTTAGTCTGCTACATGTATATTAATGAAAGAACACGTTACTTACCACAATCCTGTAGAGTGAGTATTATTCCGTTTATCCATCATCCATCTATCCATCTATATATATGCAATACCAAGATAAATGTTTATCTAAATTTGCTTCCATTATACACAGACAATTTATATATGATACTGAAAAATATAGATGTAATTAAATCTATTTTTGTGATTAAATATATTTTTGTGTTATTATGGTTTGACTACAATTTAATTAAATGTCAAACAGTGCTAAAGCTTTGTCCCAACAATAGGTATAGCCAAAACAGACTACAGGGACATGGTGTCGCAAATGCATACAAATTGATATGTGACAAGTTTCAGGACTTTTGTTTGATTTAGCATGTCTACGAGCTTTTATTTTCATGCATATTTATTAGTTTGCAAGATTCCTAATTTTCGCAATCTAATGTAGTGACATGCACAGAATTATTTTCTTTACCCTGATCCTTGCATTTGCTAGCCCTTGGGTCCGATTCATCAACCGAATCAGGAACACGGACTGTGGTATTTAACCCTTCACCTCCCAGAACATTTTGTATATATTTTCATTCACTATGAACTATATTGCTGCCGCAATTTCAATTTCCAATTAACCATGTTAACAGTGAATGGGGATTAGAAAATGTTATCAAATATCCAGCTGTAACATATCCAAATGTACTCTTGAATAAACATCCACCTTTTTGATAATTTATAACATTTTTACTAAGTTACTTTTATTCATATCAATAATGCGCACTATGACGCGCATAA